>WHYT01014095.1:0-122146 GCA_009806455.1 Tetrax tetrax
GGAGATGTGTACCCATGCAAACCTCAAGAAATTCAAGAAGGCCAAGTGCAAGGTCCTGCACCTGGGTTGGGGCAATCCCAGGCACAAATACAGGCTGGGCAGAAAATGGATTGACAGCAGCCCTGACGAGAAGGGCTTGGGAGTGCTGGTGGATGAGAAGCTCAACATGAGCTGGCAATGTGCCCTTGTGGCCCAGAAGGCCAACCGCATCCTGGGCTGCATCAAGAGGAGCATGGCCAGCAGGTTGAGGGAGGTGATTCTGCCCCTCCACTCTGCTCTACTGAGACCCCACCTGGAGTACTGTGTCCAGTTTTGGAGCCCGCATCGTAAGAAGGACATGGACCAGTTGGAGAGGGTCCAGAGGAAGGCCACAAAGATGATCAGAGGGCTGAGGCACCTCTCCTATGTGGACAGGCTGAGGGAGTAGGGGCTGTTCAGCCTGGAGAAGAGGAGGCTCCGGGCAGACCTTATAGCAGCCTTCCAGTACGTAAAAGGGGCTTAAAAGAAAGATGGGAAGAAAGTCTTTAGCAGGGCCTGTTGTGATAGGACAAGCGATAATGTTTTTGAAATAGAAGGAAGCAGATTCAGACTTGATATAAGGACGATTATTTTCTTACTACGATGGTGGTGGAACACTGGAACAAGTTGCCCAGAGAGGTGGTAGATGTTCCATCCCTGGCAACATTCAAGGCCACGTTGGATGGGGCTCTGAGCAACCTGATTTAACTGGAGATGTCCCTGCTCCTTGCCAGGGGGTTGGACTAGATGACCTTTAAAGATGCCTTCCAACACCAAACATTCTATGATTCTATGACTCTAAGTTGGGCATAAGCCTCCTGTTTTTTATTTGTTGGAGACCCAGCAGAACTTGTCAACAGCATGGAGGACTGATCACAGGCCTTCCACTGGAAAGCTTCATAATATTCCCAAGAAAATGGCTCAAAATATAAAATTTCCTTTATTTAGAGGAATTTTTTTTCGGTGTAAACAATCAAGGACGAAATTTCTCTTTGTGGCTGGTGGCTGACTCTGTAGTAATTTGAAAAAAAATTGGCATGTCCAAAGATTAGCCAGACACCCAATCAGACCCCGGCATCCATGACAGGGACAGCTGTCGCTTTGTGTTTCAGCTGTGCAAGTCATCCCACGAAGAGGTGGCACAGATGTTGCCTGTGCTGCTGGTACCTGATAAAGACACATACTTTGAGAAGTAGATTTCATCTTTCTGTGGTCACAGTTTATGATGCTGCCTTAAATGGGTTGAACCACTGTGCCAAATAACCCCTTCTGTTGGCAACCAAACCTGACATTTCTCCTCAGAAGCTAACATTTTTGATGCGCTGCCTCTCAGAGTGGGCACTGGAGACACCTGAAAATCCGACTGCTCCACGGAAGCTGATGTCCTGTGAGATCTGTGCCCACATCCTTGCATAGTTGTGACTGTCTTGTGAGTTGTAGATTTAAGAGCTAGCTCATGTGGGCTGAACTCTATGATTGCTCCCTTTTTGGGAGAACTGCTG
The DNA here is from genome assembly GCA_009806455.1 of Tetrax tetrax. Classification (NCBI taxonomy): domain Eukaryota; kingdom Metazoa; phylum Chordata; class Aves; order Otidiformes; family Otididae; genus Tetrax; species Tetrax tetrax. The sequence continues at coordinate 1,521 of WHYT01014095.1, forward strand.
CTGTCAGCTGGTCTGTAGTCTGAAGCATCTGCACCAGGCTCAGAAGGAGGTGAGTTTGGGGTGGCTCCCGAGGGACTTGGATGTGGTGCATCCTGGGCCTGGCCCCTTCAAGTCACGGGACAGTGGCCTTTGGGCTGTGTTGGGATGGCAAGCTAGCCACTGCTTCCTTCTCCAGCAGCCTTTGAGCTCCAACTGTGGCTCAGCCCATGGCTGCGTGGAAACACCTTGAGCAGGGAATGAACCTAGAGAACAGAAAGAACCCAGCTGTGTCTTAATGGATAGTTTGGGTCTTCAGGAGGGGTGCTGGCCTTCAGCCATGAATTATGCTGTTGTTTTCTCCAGATGATCTATCTGGGGTGAAAAGCTTTCAGTGAAAGACTGGGTTCCCCTAATTTCATCACAGGGCTTCTCAAGCTAAAACTTCTGTTATGAGAGACAATCTTTGGTAAATTATTGGATGGACATGGCAAAGTTGTGCTGCCGTTCTGCTCTGGTGTAAAGCTAGAGGGATGCCATTGAAGTGTAAGAGCTAAGACTGATAAGAAAAGTGCTTAGCTGAATCTATGAGTTGAGCTTCAAGCAAAAGTCTCTGGTTCTCAGAGAAAGCAGCTGCTGTTGTGGCAATTCCAGAGTGAACGGGAGGGGACAATGGTTTCTACAGAGCATTGGAGAACTAAACACAGGTAATGACAGATAGGGTGAACCTCCATTTCCAAGCCCATGCGGCTCCATCCCACTGCCACATACCCACAGGAGACATGGGGAAGCACAGGTCTATGTGTGGAAGAAAAGGACATGCATTAATTGAATAGCACAGAGCTAGGTTTTGCAAGGCCCTGTTGTAGTCAGCAGGCACAGGCTGCTGGCAGGGATGGATGCAGTGATCTGCTTCTGTGTGACTCCTACATCTGTCCTCAGCAGTGCACAGTCAGGTCCTAGCACAGGGACAGGTTCTCTGGTCAAGCCCTGCGTATACCAGCTGCCAGGAACTTCTTGCTACTTTCTGGCTGCCGGGTGCTAAGATAAACCACTGGGGCAGATTGCTGGGATAAGAATTTGTGCATGGTTTTCATCTCAATTGACTCTCCTTATTCTGAGACTTGATCAGACCTCTGGTTGTGAGCCATCCTTGAGCCTAGGAAGGAGACAGGGCACAGGAGATGAAGCAGTGGCCAAGTGAGAGGTTTTCTAAAGTAAAAATATCTTCCTGATGTTCTCTCAAGCTCTTGACTTTTATTTATATATTTTTCAATGCACCTATTGAGTTCATGGTGTTACATTAATTCCTGGACCTACAGAAAGATGTTCAAAGGCTGAGTGTTCAGCTGATTTCACCTGTCCATTGACTTCAGTGGGTGTTGCCAATCTTGGGTAGCTGTAAGCATAATTCAGATCTCTGCTACACCAGCTCAGACTCCCAAGAAAGCTGGAGTATTCCTGCAAGAGCTGCACTCCGGGCAGTCTGAATGGAGGGGATCATTGAGCTGCGCTGTCATATACTTGAAAATGTAGTGCTTGCCAGTGCAGCAGCCTCACTTTTCTGAAGCACCACATAGCAGAAGGAAGGTCTATGAGAGAAATTCAAGTTTAGGCAAAATTGCATTTAATTAGCATCAACCCCAGTGAGGAAAGCTTCCTGAAATATGTGAAATGGAGCTAATATAACATTTAAAAAATACTGTACATATAAAGCAAATGAAGTTTGCGACGTAGCTTTGTACTTGGTTCAACATTAAGATTTATGCCATAGCTGATGAAATCCACAGGTTTCCATCCTGGCAACATGTCTCATTTTGCCTGACACATGGATCTCAGTGCATCATAGGATGTTGGAGAGTTTGACTCAAACTCATGGTCAGTTTTTGGCCAGTTACTACTTTCATGGTTGGAGCTCAATTTTATACATCTTTGTTGAGAAAGAGCTTCATGCTAGCTGCCAGGCACCAGAAAAGCTCCTTAATTGCTCTCCACAGAATCTGCTGGCTAGAGAGAGCTCTTGTTATCTCTAAGCAGCCGTGTTTATGTTGAAGGATCAAAATCACTCACAAAGAAAACAAAACCATCTCCTCTCCCCCTAAACCCATGATGTTTCCAATTATCCTAGATTGCTGTCTCTCTCATTGACTAGTAGGTAATCCAAAAACTAGACATATTATGGAAATAGCCTGTTAGCCCCTTCCCTGGAGTGTCTCAGGATTTAGACTCCATACATGAGGACTGAAAAGTACATTACTCCAAGGGCTCACTGTACATGTAACAGGGAAATGCTACTCCTGCCACTCCTGAGGCCACAGGGAGCTGGCGACAGCCCAGGAGGAGGACAAGGAGCACCATTCCCAAAGAGAGGAGGTATGCTGGAGACTCTCCAGCACAGTTCCCACCTCAAAGCCATCAGGAAGGGTGGCATATTCCTTCTGGATGAGGAATGAGAGCTGTGACTTGTACAAGGAACTCAGATCTCTGTCTCCTAATACATCAGAAGCCAGCTGAAGATCAGAGATAAAGCTTTGCAACCTAACATTAATTGAAGTCCCTGTGGCTGCATCAAGCAAACAAACAAAAAAAAAAAGCTCTGGGACTTTCCCTGGTAGCACACAGAGCAAGTGGTTTATCACAGATTAGAATCAGACGTCTCCCTCTAACCATAAGGCTTCACCACATCCTCTTACTTGCCACTGTTTGGCTGCACACTGACAGGCACTGAAAGGAAATAGTGAAAAGAGATGTGGTTATGCCACACCTGGCAAATGTCTGCAGGGGCAGAAACCTCTACAAACACTGTACATACTTATAAATGTCTCTAAATGCACCACGATCCTGTTTGTGTTCAAGTCTGGAAAGTCACATGTCTCTTTCCAGCACACATTACTTTGTGTGTTTTAATGATACGCCATTGTAAATAAAATGCTACTCAAGCGCTTGTAAAAACCAGAAGTCTCTCAGAACAAACAAATTACTCCAACTCATAATTTCATCGAAAACACTGTAAAAATAGCCATATCCTTCATACCCCAAGGAGGAAAAGGTGATGGAGATTTATGCTTTTCCTTGAACACACAGATTTATAACAATGTGTAATGTACATTCATTTCATCCATATTTATAACTGCATTGATGCAGAGTCTGGTATCCATTACTTTAATCTATGTAACTTGATCATCAGAAATTTAAACCATAATTTTTAACACATATGACCAGGAATTTCAGTTTGATTCAAAAAAGAAGAGTATATTAAAGTCCCAGCTGCAATTAGTTATTAAAACTGAACTTCTTTGCTTAAATACATCTGTTTGTTCAAATAGACCGCTCCATTCTGCCTTGTGCTGGGTATTTTACTTCAGGTTAATCCTACAACAACTCACTACAAAATACCTTGAGGGTAGAAGGAAAAAAAATGCAGTTAAGGATCATATTTGGGAGAATTCCTGTAAATAAATCTTTTACATCTTGGCAAAGTGAAATCAGAAATTGAAGAGTCAGTGACAGCAGTAGCCTCTAGTCACTTAGAGTGAAGTGGAAAACATAATTCCAGGCCAAGATCAAAGGCTCCAATTGACAGACAGGAGAAATTAAACCCAGATACCATTTCATAAACATGGAGCGATTGACGCTTACCACATGGTTGTCGTCCAGCACTGGAAAATAATACATCTGTACTCCTCAAACTCCTGAATGGATGACCTAGAATTGGAATTATTCAGTTAGCTGATGCTGAGAAGGTGTTCCATTGGTTTTCTTCTCTCATTTTGCTTTTATTCATTCAGCAGCATGAAAAGTGAAATACATGGATTATTAGAAAATAGTACATTAAAATGAACATCCATTCACTTTGTAATAGAAAACAACCTTCATTTTCCTCATATTTAGGCCTACATCTTGCTATTTATACTGCAGGTAAATGTAATTAATTCTACAAATATCAATGGGTTTAGTTTGGATATAGCTAGGAACACAATCTGGCATGAAAGTGATGAGAATAGGATACTGTCTATGATGCTGTAGAAGCATTGTTTATGTATGTGTATTTCATACTTTCTAAGGGATGTGAATGGCATTCTTGAGAATAATTTTTCACAGCACCTTTTTCTTCCTCAACTTTCTTCATTATTTTTCTCCTTTCAGCACCATTAAGTTGTACAAATAAAACAATGAAAATGAGGAGACCATATGGGATCTTGTTGGTGAAACCTTTATACCATCGGGATCAACAAGGTGATTTTTTAATTGAAAGCTACAAAATATGAAAAATGATCACAGAAAAGGACAAATCATTTGCCATTTAGAAATAATTTTTGATTGAAAATTTTGATTAGTTCTGTCTTACTGTCCTCAGTCCTCATCCAGTTGAGTTATCACTTGAAAATTTGCTTGCTGTGCTGGCTGTTAGATTATTTTCCTTAGGTAAGAAGTAGAAGGAGAAAGACAAAGAACTTAGAATGTGTGATGTGAAGACCTCCAAAAAAAAAGGAGAGTGCTCTGTTGCCCTGTTGTGAAATAATATTTTTGTTTGAATAATATTATTGTTTTCTTTAGAATAATCTCTATGCTTAAGTCTGGTACATGCAGAAATAGCTTATTAAAGCAGGATGGTAGGGGACATATTTTTGAGATTTTTTCAAAGTTTGTTGCTGTAAGAGAAAGATAGTGACCACCATAACCGAAACAAAAGAGTGCGTTCCACGGCCACATTAGTCCTATTGCATGAGGGCTACCTCAACCTGGATCACTGAAGAGACACTGTAAATTAGAAGATACAGAAAAAAAAAAAAAAGGCCTTCTCCATTTAAACTTCAAAGCATTTCCTCCACAGTTCATTAAATGTAGTGGCTGGCTGGAATCAGAGCTAGAGATGCTCAAAACGAGGTATTACGAAAGTCATCTTGTTCTGTTTCAGAATTGTCTTCATCTGCAAAGCAGTTGCCCTCCTTAGTTGCAGATACAGAATAAAATACCAGCAGGGAAGAAAAAGACATGTCTGGTCACTTTTAGAAATGTGGGAGGTATGCTGGGCCTCTGAAAAGTTCCTGTTTTCTGTTTGATTTGGAGAAGTTCCAAGAAATTCAGCTACTCATCAGAAACCTATCTAAAACAACTCAACAACATTTAGCAGAACCTCTCAAAACCACGGCATCATGAATTTCCTCCTTTGTTCCTCCTGGAAAGATCATGAAAACAGTCTCTTCTCCAGAGCTAGAGAAAATATTTCAACAACAACGAAAAACCCAGATAACAGGGATGTGCCATGCTTTTTTTTTCTTTTCTTACTGTATCTTCCATTTTTTAGCAGACCAGCTTCTAGAGATTCCCAAATGCTTTCTTTCTCAAGCTACCTTCTGTAGGATTCTATTGCGATAGTATTGTAGCAGTCCACACAAATTAAATGTAGCAGAGGAACAAAGAAATCATTTGCACATTTCAGTACCTACAGAGACTTCATTTTAGACATTCCAGGAGTGGCAGAGGTCCCCAAATTCATTATGCTGTGAGCCAATTCAGCCCTGCCTAGCCAGTACACTTCAAGACTTGTTACCATAACAGCCCACGTTGTCCATGTTGAGCAACTCCTACCACTGAAAATATGTAAAGCGATAGCATTGCACCTCCTTTGTGCTATCTGAAGAAACTGTTGGCTGTATTATCTGCACCTACATGGTGAAGTTAAGATGCAGCTGCTGGGTTTTTAAAGACATCTAAATTTTTCTGCTGGTGAGAGGAACAGCAATTTTCTGTCAGTCATCATGTTTCCCATAGCTGCCATCACACCACTTGAAAACAGACCCCAGGTGACCTGAATCCCAGATTCCCTCAGCCTAGGCAATATGTGAGTTGCCATATGTCACTATGGGTAATAGCTGACGCTGAACAGGTGTATGTCATCAGAACAGACCATCTGGAGGGCAGAAGATATATTAAAAAAAAAAAGAAAGAACTGTACATTTCCAATATACAAAGCTTTTGGTTTGCTTTTTCAAGCAAGCCCAGGCATCTAATGGCTACCTTTTTGGTTTTCTTTCATGCAAAGACCTTTCATTGACATTACCTAAAATGAAAGAAGCCATTGCACATGGTTTACTGGACCAGATTCTGCTTTTGTTTGTCAGTGGTCTACCTCAAAACTTGATTTGATGAAATGTCACCAATAATCATGCTGAAAAAGGCAAAGATTGCGTGAGAGTTCATTGCTTTAAACTCTTAGACTTGTTTCATTACCCTCAGCAGTGGACTGAATGTAGTAGCAGGGTGCCACAAAACTAGTTGTTGTACATAAAGGAACAGTTGTCCAAACAGTAGCTGTGCTGAGGAGACTTTCTGAAACATCACCCACCACTCATGTTTAACTTTGGTTAGTGGAACTGGACTGAGAAAGTTGTTGAAAATGTTCTCATCATTCCACTTACCTCTGTGAGCTGAATTAAAGCAACAATGTCTGTTCCCTGGTAAGGAGTTTGCAATTTTGAATGGTTCTTAAACGTTATAAAAGAAAATTTGAATCTAGATGCTCAAAGTTATGTACGGGGGTTTTTCGGTTTTATTTTTCTGTAGGGTTTTTTTTTTCCCCTCTAGATACAAATCTAACACCAAGAGAGGTGAGACTCTCCATAGCATATGCTTTTTCTATAAGATCTCTGAAGTGAAGTAAAAAATAAGTCCTCTTTCAGTTTAACATATAAGTGTAAAAGGAAAACTGCTGGTGACAGGCTTTGATTTGACAACACAAACCCCCTTGAATTTGTAGGACTCATCACTGCTAACATCTCAAGGTCCTGTGTCATTGAGCTGTGCTACCTCCAAAGCCTGAGATACTCAGATCCTGGCTGAGCCTGTGCTATAAAGTTTGGCTCTATCTGGAAACTTCCAAACAATACTTTTTATCCAAGTTTTATTTAGACTGCATACATAGTAGCACTATAGTTCGTTAAAAATAAGTAATTTGTACAAATAAAAGCTGGGTGGCACCATTTATGTATTTTTTTAAGCTTCAGAGTTACTGACACACATCTACCACCTTAGAGTAATCCAGTTGTTAGTTATGGGGCTTGAACTCTTTGGGGATTTTTTTAAGGGATTGGTTTTTTTTTTAATGTCTCTTTAAAAAAAAAGAACTGTAACAAAAGCTATTAAGTGCCTTTCTTTCCTGTTTCAGTGTCATTTGATTATCTTTTTTAATGAGAGTTTATAATGTCAATGAATTTTATGTTGTAATTATTAAACTTTTGTTAAATCTTGATCAAAATGTTGCTAGAGTCAGTGAAAACCAGCCCATTGTCTTTATGGGACTTCTTTGCTCTTTTAGAGTTTTATAAATCAATATAATTTTCTGAGTTAATATTTTATGTTCATAAAATGATAATAAAGTGTAATATTTAAGGTAGCCTTTTGTTTTAAACAAAAGAGAACATAATACCTCTGATACTCAAAATAAAGTGATTTCACTCTTTTTCTTATTACCATGGTTTCCAGATGAACAAGACATATAAAGTGTGGCTTCAGATCTTATGAGCAAAACAATGAATTCCTCATGTAACTCCACTGAATTTAACAGAATTTACATCAGGGAGTAATTTTGCCCAGCAGGATTAGACGAGTAATTTACATAAAATTGGTACTGTACAGCATGTGTCGAGTTGATGAATTTGCTGAGAGATTGACTTTGTAACAGTGGGTTCACATCACACGTTATAATTATTTGTATCATCCTCAGCTTCTTATTGTGATGTGCATTACACATCCCAAAGGATTCTGATAAAGGACATGTAATGCAACATCATGCCACTAAACATGCGGCAGCTGGAGAAACAACACATAGACTTTCTCTTTGGAGACTGAAAATACATCTAGAAGTATTATTTTTACAAGAGAGGAAATTAGGTGGAGTGAATGGCTTGACTGAAAAGTACACTTCATCTCTGTCCTTATGGTTTTTGTTGCTTGACATTTTTTATGTAATTTAAATTAATTGCATATTTGGCAGCAGCATAGGGCACCTTGAACCCTAAGTCAAGTAATGTTTTCACGTGGCTCAGAACCTTAAACACAATTAAGTTTATTTTTAAAAGGGGATGTTTTATCTGATTTTATCACAGACCCATAAGTTTGTCGAGAAATGCAAATAAGCAAAAAAAAACAAATGTGAAAATAGTGCCAGCTGAAATGAGAAAATACTAGTAGAGAATATCAGTTCCCTTCCCCGTGCCCAGAGCAGCGTTTCAGAAGACAGTGAATGGCATGTAGAGGAAACCAGCCTGAATAAATATGCAGCTGAAAGAAAATAGATTCCATTGTCTGGAGAAGCAAACTTGTCCAGTTTGGCCTCCCTGTGTTTCTAAATCGTAGAATCATAGAATAGTTTGCGCTGGAAGGGACATTTAAAGGTCATCGAGTCCAGCCCCTGTAGGTCTTTACACAGTGTTAAGAGTAGTTTGATGAGCAAAATCTGGAGCACTCTGGGCAGGTGGGAAGTGAATGCACAAATAAAAGGAAGGAAGCACAAATGAAATCCAAGAAATTCATGAGAAGCGAAAGGAGGGCCTAAGCTTGACTCCCATCAACCTACCAAGCAGATGCAATGAATCTCTCACCATCACCAACTTGAATGCCTATGTTCATGGAGAAGTTTCTGGCTTTTTTTTGCTTCATCAACCTCAGAAACAGTGTAGTTCAAGCTATTTCTTTGTCCAAATCAGAGTAGTATCCGTTCATATACACGGCTCTGCTCAAAAGGGATCAAGTTTCATTGTAAATCCCCAAGGTCATTAGGTCCTGAACCCTGCTGAGACAACTCACCAGCTATGCAGCCTCCTCAGATTGTGCAATAGAGAGATTTGTTATTACATGCAAATTGTTGAAATGTTGGTTGATGAAACTGTTCCCCTATTTTGTTAGGCATCATTTGGACCAAGAAGAAAATTCCCTGCCAGGAAGAATCCCACCTTGGAGGTCCCCAGGGAGGTCACCACCTTGGTGCACAGGCTCCGTGATCACCCTCCAGCTCTCCGGCCCCCAATACGCTGGAATGAGAGAGCATCTAACTTCCAGCCATCTGGGGATTGTGGCTGCCACAGCGCTTGGCCCCTGTAGCCATACACGGTGTCACTAGACCTGTGCAAGTCAGGAGCAAAAAAAAAGAGTTAACTTTTGCATTTTCCCATAAGCCTGTGTTTTGACACATGAAGTTTTCATGAAAGTATTCCCATATTAGACTTTGTGCTACTTGGGATGTTACCCTTGCTGATTTGATTGTTCCAACGCAAAACAAGTAAATATATGTACCCACAAATATAGATGATGTAGCCTATTTTCCATCCAGTCTGTTTCCAAAGTAACCTTCTAAAACATAAGACAAGAGAGTGCTGAGCTTCTGAAGAAAAATGCTGATTCCTCAATCTCAAGACTACAATTGTAGCAACAAATCCAACCAAGAATAATCATTCCCACTGCAATCTATTTCATGTAGCACTTCAGAGTTTGTAATAGGTTATATGGATGCTCCATTTTTTGTAAAGCATGCTTACTATACAGTGCTTTGTAGCTATTCAGGGCAAGCAGGCACTGATGCACTGTGCCACTGAATACTTCCAAAAATAGACTATAGATACTGCAAGGTGACTTTTGAGAAAGGTTTTTTTTGAGAAACACTGTGACCTCAACATGATCATAACATGTCCAAGAGTCATAGTAAGTCAGCTGCAGTTATAATGCCCAAAGAGAAGTGAATCTGGGCACATCACTGTTAGAATCGCACAGAACAGCTCAGGGAGAGTAACTAGGTAATTTACAAGTAATTATTTTTATGCTCTGCCTTCTTTGGTTTTCTCTAAATCCAGAAGAGAACAAGAGCTGTCTGAAGAAAAGTGGGCTTTTTTGTATCTGCATGTGCTGCATTGCCTCGTAGCTAATCAATATATGGAAGGCAACTTCAGATGTACTGCAAAATAAACGTGCTTCAGCTGAAAGAATAATGGTAGACAAGCTCAATAAATATTCAGCACTGTGAATGGCCTACATGAATGCAAAATAAACATGTAAATGCAACAAAAACAAACACAAAAAAAAAGAAGCATATTACAGATAGTGTAATATGAAGTCACATGGAAGCTTTTGAGCAGCTGCTGCATGACCAATCTTGCATTTTATTTCACCTATAAAGATAAATAAAAAATGGTGTACATTCACCATCATGAACACCCTCAAGATGTTGCTGAGGTTAACAAGGAGCATCTGCACATGCATACTGGCAGAGAGATTAATTTGTCAGCTGCTGAACAGCCAAGAATTAGGCATCCTAATGTCAAAAAGACACCCCCAGATTTGAATGTTACCAGCATTGCTAACATTGGAAGAGTTTTACTGACAGACGTAAGTGCACTGAACAGCCGTGTTCATCTGAACTTGTTTGACTCATGGGCCACGTGAGGTTCCATTTTTCCTTCTCAAGTGAGCTGAGGTGTAGGAGTGGCAGTTTTTTCTGCCAGAAATCTCCTTATGGCTGTGGCAGAACCCAGCTCCAAAAAGACCCAGATACACAAATGGCTTTTTCTGGTAACCTAGCTGCAGTGTGGGCAAGTATCTGGCTCTCCTGAAGACATCTCAAACTGGGGGGTGATGACTACGATACAAGCTAGAATATCTATTGAACCTGTGGTGATGATTGCAGATGATGATTCAAAGTTGGTATGCTTCAGAAATCTTGATGGTCTGCCATGAGGACACACTCAAACTTAAAATTAATTGAGATTAATTGAGAGTACTGTTTATTTCACACAGTGGAACAACTGCTTGTATTCAGCATTCATCATGTTTATGGTAATTTTTAATTGTGTGGTAAGATGTATGAAATGATATATCCTGAAAATGTGGTTCTCTCTTCCTTCTAACTTTCTGTGTCCTAACACTGAGTCTTTGAGTCCTCTGCCAGTTCATGATATGTCTAATTTCCTTTTTTTTTCACATAATCAAGCCCTGGAAAGAGTTAAATCAATCTTTGGCAATGACTGTGAAACCCTTCATGCTGGCATCTACCCAACTGGAAAACTAGGTAAGGAATATAGTCTACCCAACAGTCTGAATCACAGAATCACACTATGGTTGAGTTTGAAGGCACCTTTGGACAGTGTCTAGCCAACCCCCTTCTCAAAGCAGAGTCAATTAGAGCAGATTTCTCAGGACTTCTTCACTCCAGTTTTGAATGTCTCCAGGGAAGAAGATTCTATGACCTCTCTGGGAAACCTGTTCCAGTTTTTCACTGCTTTTCCAGTCAAAAAGTTTTTTTAATGACATTTAAATGGAATTTCCTGTGTTTCAACTTGTGTCCATTACCTCTTGGCCTTTCATGAAGGTCCATGAGAATGACTGGCTCTGTCTTCTTTACAGTCTCTAGTCAATTATTTATGCACATCGATAAGATCCCCACTGAGCCTTCTCTTCTTCAGGCTGAACAGTCCCAGCTCTCTCAGCCTCTTCCTGTATGATAGATGCTTCAGTCTTGTAATCATCATCACGACCATTTTCAGGACTCTTTTCAGTATGTGAATGTATCTCTTGTCGCGTGGAGCCCACCACTAGACTTACTCCACTAACTCCATATCTTTCTTGTATTGAAAAACCCAGCACTCCAGATGCATGTCTACAGAGCAGAACAGAGGGGAAGGATCACCTCCCTTGACTTGCTGGCAGTGCTTCTTCTAAAGCAGCTCAGGATACCACTGGCCACCTTTGCCACAAGAATGCATTACTGGCCCACAGTCAGTAATACCAAAAGACCTTCAGATCTTTCTCTGCCAAGCTGCTTTTCAGCCAATTGGCCCCTAGCATGCAGGGGGACTATTCCTGCCCAGGTGGAGGATTTATCTTTTTCCCTTTGTTGAACATGATGATGTTCCCGTCAGCCCATTTCTCCAGCCTGTCAAGGTTCCTCCGAATGGCAGCACAGTCATCTGGTGTGTCATCCACTCCTCCCACTTTAGTATTATTTGTAAACATGCTGAGAGTGCACTCTGCCCTACCATCCAGATTATTAATTAAGATGTTATACAGTATTGGCTGCAGCATAAACCCATGGGGTAGACTACTGGTGGCTGGCCTCCAGCTGGATTTTATGCCGCTGATCACAGCCCTCTCAGCCCAGCAGCTCAGCCAGCATTCAATCCAGCTCCCTGGCCACTTATCTAGCCTGTGCTTCATGATTTTGTCCATGAGGATATTATGGCAGGCAGTGCTAGAAGCTTTATAAAAGTCAAGACGAACAACATCCACTGCTCTCCCTTCATCCACTTAACCAGTCATTTCATTGCATGTTGGTCAGGAATGAACTTCCCTTTACAAACCCTTGCTACCTACTCACAATGCCCTTCTTGTCCTTAATGTGTTTGGAAACAGTTTCCAGGAAGATGTGCTCTGTTGCCTTCCCAGGGATAGAACCAAGGCTGATTGATCTGCCAGTTTACTGGATCCTCCTTCTTGCCCTTCTTGAGGACAGGAGTGACATTTGCTTTCTTACAGTTCTTGGGAATTTGCCTCAATCTCCATGGCCTTCCAGAGATAATCATGGGTGGTCTTACAGTGACATTGATCTGTTCCCTCAGCACTTGTAGGTAGATCCCATCAGGTCCCACTTGTGTACATTCCATCTATTTAAATGTTCTCCAACCTGATCCTCCTCCCCTGATGATAAGTGTTCATTGTTCCAGAGTTTCTCACTAGAAAAGTCAGGTATGGTGGTTAAAGTGAACTTCATTCAGCAAAGAAATTACAGGTGAAAGGAAGGAGTAGATACATTTTTTTTCCACAGCAGGGGAAATAATTCCCCCAAAGTCTTGCATTAAGACACTTGACTAGTGATTTAAGGCTCTCCAAACTTTAAAAGGAACCAAATGGCAAGAAGATTGCAGTGAATATGTGTTATGGTCACACTTGCAGTCTAGTTTGGACTAAAAAATAGCTCCCCAAAAGAGTAATACCTAAACTAGAAGGAAATTAAGCTGGCTTTGATAGATAGCTACTGAAGGACAGAACTCCTGAAAATCATTCTAACTCTGTAGTCTCCCACTTAACAATTCAAGAAACCTGATGTTAACTCTTGTTTATTAGTCATCTTTTTTTTTCTCAAGCTTGACTCTGTGAACCAACATCAGGCAAATATGGTATAAAGTAACCAGCTGAATATTCCACATCTAAGCCGTAACACAGCAATAAAATAAGTTATTTTATGATAATGAAATCTGTATGCTGAGTTGCACAACTGAAGCACCAGCTAACAGACACAGTATGTAGTAGTGATACAGGCTAGTGGTGTGGGTTCACTTGATATTGCTGGTATATAGCAGGTTGATGTCTGCAGTTTGAAACTTTTTCTTTGTGGGTTCTCTTGCAAAGGGATTTTCTGAATTCATCTTAATTCTGATCTTGGGACTGAGAGACATATGTCACCATTTCACCAGTTGTTAGCCACTATATGAAGTAGATGGCTAACAATTTTTCCTTGCAAAGCCATTACAGGCTGCTAGTGTGGTAAAATCTTGTGGATATTATAAAAAGAAATAATTTACCACTTTTGATTTGCCAAAGCACTTGTGAGTTGTTCCGCATGCTCCAGTGTCCAAAAGACTTGGACATGGCTTATGCGACATAACAGTAGTATTATGTTGTGCACTCAGTAACAGTGCAGTGAAGGAAACAACTTGCTGCATCATCAGAAGCACCCTGGATGAGATGTCCTAGACAAGTTACTTGTTAGGCTGATTTATTGATGAAAGCTGTTGGTTTTGCAATTATAATAGAACCATTGCCAAGCCCAGGAATCTCACTAGGCTTATTGATCCTGAGGTGTACAGCGCTGTTGGCACAAGCAACTTATTTGAATGCCTGAGCTCCAGAACAGACTCCAGCCATTTTCCTTGCTCTGTCAAAATCCAAATGAGCCCACTGTCAGTCCCTTGCAGGAGACATCACTTGGGTTTCTGAAGTCACAGCAATAACACTCTAAAATGCACAGCATCCTGCTTTATGGAATAAGATGCAGCTCCCTAGTCTAACGAGATAGCAGTGCCAGTCCAGGTCAGACACTGGATAGGACACTAAGGATCCTGACTTAATTTCATTCCCCCATCTAATGGCCCATGCTGCCTCACATACTTGCTCATAATTTCTCAGGTTATTTTCAAGCATAATCTTTGGGTTTTTTTCCATACTCTGTATTGTGGCGAATGTCAGATCCTCTACTAAACCCTGCTGGGCTTGAAGCCCTCCTGGGACTTGTTACATTTGCAAGTCTTCTCACTGCCTTATCCTGTCCCAAAACCACAATGAGTTTTCTGCCCAACAGCATAAGCTGTGTCCCATTATTCTTTTGAAGTTGCTGATGATGGACGTTCTTTCTTAGTGATCCCTTTATCATTTTGGATAGAGCATACTGTGATGCAGCTGCAGAATCGCCATGTTAACAAAATATTGTCTTCTTTATTAGCTCGATGTGCTCTTAAGGCGTTGCTGTGACAGACACTGATGGGGGTAGGCCTGTTTGGCAGTATTAATGCATCTGCTGAAGCAGGAATGCCATGCAAGAAGAAGAGAGTTCTGTTGCTCAGGATGGGGAGAAAATGTTGGAGCAGATAAATGATGAGATGGCATCTGTGTGGAAGCAGCTGAAGATGGGAGAACCCAAGAGGATAATTAATGTGCTGAAACAGGAGCCAGATGTCAATAGAGCCAGCTTCCCTGGTCATTTGAATGCTGATTCTGTAGTCTGTGTTGATGGGGAAGACTTGTCAGGCAGCCTGTTTGTGAAGTTTAGTATTGCCCGTCTTAATCGCTTGTTAGGGGTGCTTGACACTTTCCACTGCAGGTACTGTCAGCCAAAGAAAAAAAATAAAATGTGAGGAACTGGTTAGACTGAGCCAAAGCTTCAGTTTTTTTTCATGGAGAGCCCTTTTGCTGAATGGTATTCTACCTGAAGTGAAACAATCTGCCAAAAACCTCTAGATCTCCTGTTTTAAAGCAAACAGGCACAGCAGGGGCCTGCAGGGATGTTTTGAGCTCTGCTCCTCACTCCTGCTCCCTGTGGCCCCCAAAGGAAGGAAGGAAGGAATGAAGGCAGGAAGGCTGTGCCTTTGCTCACACTGGGCCCAATGGGTGCCAGTGGTTTTGTTTCAGATGAAAGGAACAGGAGCGCATGTGAGGATTTACTCACAGGCAGAGTCAGAGCCCACCTGCCTTGCACACAGCTCAGTCCAGATGCTGAAAACACCTGCTTCCAGCTACTGCATTTCTCATGGGAAACCAGCCCTCAGTTCACCACAAAGCAGTTTAGGGGGAGGGAAAGGTGTTTGCTCTTTGTGACACTCAGGACCTCTGTCCTGTCCACCTCGGGTGGCAACTCAACATCAAAGTGAAGGAAGCTTTGACAGGCAAGCTGCTTCGCATGTTCTTCTATTTCAGAAAGCTCTTAAGGATGCTGGGCCACTCCTATACCATCCTCATTTTTATCTAACATTAAGATTTGCAATTATTAAATGTCCTATCAACAAACAAGGTGCCACCCAACACCTCTGATAGGACAGAGAAGGTGTGAGGGACTGCAGTTCCAGCCTCTGTGCCTCGTGTCAGTAGTCATAAGACAAACATAAAAAACAAAGTCATAACTTTTGCACCTACTAGGCATTCATTAGTTTTGCAAAGATAAGTAGTTTGTGCATGAATTAGAGGAGGATGGACATGTATGGCTCATGCCTTCAGCTGATGTAAATCAGAATAGCTCCACGGAAGCTGGTGGAGACTTTTTACATCTGCTAAAGATCTGACCATGCAAGCTAGCAGTTTCTTGCCTAGTTTGCCTTGATATATTGCCTTGCTGTGGGACAAGAATGCATGTATCTGACTCTTCCTTATGCAAGATCAAGCAGAAGACAGTTCTCTGACTTACTCACCTTCCACAACTGCCTGGACCATAGCAGTACAGTGTACATGAGGGATAGGTCACTGGAAAATAAGCAAGGCTCTGAAACAGTCTTAACTAGTGCAGTGTTGACTTCAGGGCAGCTGAGGGAAAATTTATGTCCTTCAAGAATCAGACTTGACTATTGGCTAGATGTTTCAGCAAAAAGTGACTCCTCACTGGGCTATGCTTCACATGTCTCAGTCCAGTCAGGCCAGGGAGCATGTCTTTTCTGCTAGACTTGTCCAAGATGAGTGCTTGGGAACATGGAGAGACTTCCACTGCCACTCTCGACCTGGGAAGAGACAACTAGCGATACATACAGTAAATAAGCAGCCAGGCCAACACAGGTAAGTTGTAGACAGAAGATATCTTTCCAAAGACTTGAAAAAATTGAAAGAGCTGATTCCCAGCAATTCCTTAAAAATCTCTGAGAAGTATGTATGAATGTTTGGTCCCATGTAATTTTGAGAAGAGGTGAATATTAATGAAGAAAAAGTGTAGAACAGTGTTTTTAAATACACTGAAATTTTTCTTCTTTCTTAGAAAAAGGGACTATGTTGTCAGCACTGCTAAAAAAATGTAGTCCTGTGTGTATGTGAGAGCGTGGGCTATTTAAACATTCACAGAGATATTTATTTACAATGTATGTGGCGTCATCTGTTGATATATTCCTTAATTAGCATGACTGTCCTGTCATGACTCTCTGGTAGTCTGCCCTCACTGACTCTCAGGTAGGTCAAAAGCAGAATTGCAAAAGTGGATTACAGCTGTGTGAAGTAAGAGTAAGATCTGAACCAGGGCTTCTTGGCCTGTTAGCCAAGTACAACTCACATGTTGCTGCAAGAGAGAGATCTTGCAGTAGCATCTCGCAGCTTCTCACTGGCATGTTGATATCTTTAACAAATGCCAATGAATAGACAATACTCCCTGTTGTATCCTCCACCAGTGAGCAGCCCTTGACGCTTCAGAAGAAGCTGTGACCCTCCTGTAAAAATTCATGTCTGCAATTTATAAGGACCTTCAAGAAAGCGCCTGAAGTTGTGCAATTAACAAGAAATTACTCCTGAGGGAATTCTGTTCTTCATCTCAGCTGGTGTTCAACTTACCTGTGAAGAAAATACACACTTAGCCTATATTCTTTTTATCTTAATTTGGTTTGACAGTAATTAAAATCTTTCCTGAGCCTGAAGAGCTGTATATATTTATTTTTGGTCTCCACATGACTGCAATAAAGACCTGCTGTGTGATCTCTAGCAAGACAGTTCAACTATGTGTGCCCAGGTTGGTGTCTCTTCTGACTCCTAGACTGCCTCGCTTGTTGGTGAGCCTGTTCAGCGGCCCCACTGTGTGCACGCGCTGCCCTAGAAGAACGGGACCTCAATTTTGGCTGGGTCCTACAGGCCCCATTAGAATACAAATTGCTAATCGTTAGTGAGAAGATTAATGTGCTAAGAGTGTGTTTCAGTCGCAGTGTGTATAGTTTGGGACCATTTGCTAATCCCCGAGGGAGTATTAATTTTAAAAAATCTTAATGTGCTGCATTGTTGGCACTAGTGATTTTATCATGAGTCTCCTGATATTTGGTGTTTCTTGTCAAGATTCACTTCCTAGAAAGCCAAGCATCTTGGCTTACATTTTGAAACGGGCAAGTTTTTAGCACCTACAGTAACAGTGAGGCTGAGAAACATTTCCCAAGTATGCTCTGGAGACTCAGAAAGGCAACAAAAAAAGACCTTAAAATATCTTAATTAAAAAATAAAAACAGGGATTCCACAATAAAATATCTTTTGTTTCCCCATGATTTGTGTGGCTTTCATTGCCTTTTTTTGTGCAAAACTATATATATTGGAGGGTAATAAGAACAGCCCCAGTGGTTCTGAGGGAAAAAGGATAAAAGTAAACTGATTTTAATATCATAGCTATGGCTAGGTTGGCACTGTCCCTCTAATTGCATCCATTTTGTTCATTTTTCATGCATTTTATTTTTAAAATTTAGTAGTTTTCCCCTTATAGGTCTCTTTATTAATATCCTTAGGATTTACTTTTTCTTTACTTTGTTCCTGCCCTTGCTTGGTTTATTTTTTTCTCCATGTCTTGATGATGTCCTCAGACTTGATCCGGGTTGAATTTACATCAAGGAAAAGCATGAAAGGCATGAAACAGACATCAGTGGTACTGAGAGCCATTTTCTCTTACTGTTCTCTGCTGTGATCTAAAAAAAGCCTGGAATAGTTAAGGAAATGTCCTGGACTTATTTATGCTCTGCTGTAAGTGTCACTGGTTGAAGATTTCCCGTTAGTTGAAGGGAGATGTTCCACAGGCCACTGTGCTGTTTTAGTAACTAATCTATTTCAATACTTCTTATGTAGACAGGTCAACAAATTTCCAAACAACCAGAAAGCTTTGGCAAATAATGTTGAAAGCAAAGTACTGGACTTGCACAAAGCAGTCCATGTTACTCCAGTACCTTCTTTCAGGGCTGCACTCTGATAATCAGGTCAACTGACTGCTGCAGCGAGGTAGTAAGATAGCTGTTTGCCAAAGAGCAAATTTTTTTTTTTTCAGGGGAGGGAGGGAGCTTGATGGGGTCTCAAAGCAGGGAAGGCTCTCCAAGGGGCTTGGGTGCTTATTGATTGTGATGCTTGGGTGTTACGTGGCGTCTTTCATCAAAAGACTTTGTAGTACTTTGCAGAAGCAGTGAATATAACCTGCATTTTACAAGGTGGAAACTGAGGCCCAGAAAAGCATCTCACTTTGCTCAAGGTCACTGCAATCCCACCCTGTTGCCCTTCTCCACTCAACTACAGTGCCTGCCAGCAGATTGAGGGGTGGGGGGAAACTAGTAGTGTGGGCAGCCAACACGTTGCGCCATGGGGAATATGGCAGAGAAGAGAGGGAAGGAAGGGAGAGGGAAAGAAGGGAAGGCAAACAGTCATGAAGGATGCCCAGGAGAGACAGGTGGCATGTTGCACATGTTGGAGATGTAGCTGGGTGGCTTCCTGAGCCAAGCAAAGAGTAGCTGATGTAGGGAGGAGAGTGGGAGCAGTGTCAGAGGACCAGCCTTGGTCCTCATCCACACATGCAAGTTTCATTGGTGGTTGGAAATCTTTCTGCATGCACTGATGGGAATTTTCTGTGGAAACCCTCCAATCTATTGACATGAGGCTCCATTTCCTTACTCTCAAAACCATACCTTTGAAGAAAGAAAAATTCTGTGTTTGGTATCTTTGGTAGGATGTGATTTATTTCCCCTTAACTTTGCTGGCATTTTTCTTGTTTCTTTTCTTTTCTTTCCTTTTTTTTCTTTTTCCCCTCAAACTATTTTCCCTGTCTACTGTCAGATCTTTCAAAGGGAAAGTAAGCTCTGCATTTAGTTTCTCATTTCTCTGCTCTAGATAACTTATCATTTCAGCCTGTCTGGAAATCTGGAAATCCTTATGCTTGGAACCTTATCATAGACATTTCCGTTGCAGGAAGAGTAATCAGACCAACAACAGCATCTTGAATTCAAGGCAGAGGAAATGGATTACTGCATAGCTTGGGTTTGCTGTTTAGGTATTCTGCACTTAGTGGGCTGATTCTCATCTATCTGTCATCTCCTTGGACAAGAACCACAAACTGCACTGAGAACTTCGCATGGTGTGTTACGCTGGCTGGCCTGTCTGCTCCCCACTCCACTTTCAGCCCCCTGGAAAACGTGCATGTTCTAGGCTCCTTCCCACAGGAAAGATGCAGAGTTTTAATGTGGCTCTCTTATTTTTACCACTGTAAATCCTTGTGTGGGACAGAACAGCCACAGGCAGCAGAGGAGTTTGCCTTCTGGCTAGCAGGCTATTTGAGCTTTCAGTGATCAAGCCAATGCTTAGCAAGTGCAGGGTCATCAGCAGTCACAAATACGCAGTGGTGACTGAGTGGGAGATGCTTGCTTGTGTTATGAAATGTGGTGGAGCGAGAGTACACACTGGGGATTTGTTCATTTTAGCAAACCTGGCAGAACCTTCCTGTGACCTAAATAGAATACCTTGCTCTACATAAAGCATGCATCAGGGTATTTCCTGATTTATTCATGAAAGGTTTGCTTTACAAAGGCATTTGGAACTGTGTAATCTCAGAATACATGATACACGTAGCTGGCTGCTCAGCTGGCATTTGCACAAATTGCTTTGATATATGGCTGTAACGTATGAAAGCACAGTGAGGCCAATTTAAATACTTGATACTGGAGTAAACTGGTTAAAAGAGTAAATTAGATCTAACCTACAGATTTTCTTGCTACTGCACAGAGAAGGTTGCTCTCCAGAATGAATAATTGATAAAAGGATGGGAGACTACACTCTAGTAAGCAATAAAATCCTCCAATATTAAATGGGCAGGATTAAGGGCATCAGTTGTGTGCATGGGTGTCATGTCTTTTGCTTTAAGGGCCCTTTGCTGATTTACATCAAATTGGGATACAACGCATTGTGTTAAACCATAGCTGAAGAACTCTGCTGCATTTAACTTGGGACACCTTGTGCCTCTGGTTGCTCTTTCCCAGTGGCAGAAAGTAAAGTCTAATATAATACTTCATCAAATCTGTGCATTTATTAGGGAATGACCAGCATATATCTTTAATGATTTGTCTATATATTATTTGTGCATGTTTCCTGCTGTAATATATTCAGCATCAAGGTAGATGAGGCTGGTTGCTTGCAAACAAGCTTTATTTTGGAGCTTTGGAAGAAATTGGGGTTAATTTACAATAGAATGAAAGTGACATTTGTAAAGATGGTAAGAGGAGAATGCCAGAATCCATTACACTGATGATCCTACGAATGCACTGGCATTCTCCATTGGTGAGTTAATGTTCAAATCCTATCAGCATTACTTGCTGAACTTATTGCAACTTAATGGCAAATCTCCAGCTTTTTTCATGCCAAACATCTTATAATAGATGGGACTGCAAAATTTTTTTATAAAAAATATTCTCTGTTAAGCTCACTGCCATAACACAGGAAGAACCGGACTCATTTTGTAGAATGAACAAGACTCTTGTCTGAATTTCCCTTGATGAGAATCCTGCAGTGGCTTAGATGGTCACCTGGATGCTTGCTGCCATTTTTGTTTCAAGTAACATACTATTGTACGTCTTTAGTGTAGTGTAGTATTAATTCAGCCCAAAATTCTATATCCTTGCAGAAAGTAGGTGCAGATTGTTTGTGACGCTCCTTTACAGAGAATTCTGTAAAC
This sequence comes from Tetrax tetrax, assembly GCA_009806455.1. Taxonomy (NCBI): domain Eukaryota; kingdom Metazoa; phylum Chordata; class Aves; order Otidiformes; family Otididae; genus Tetrax; species Tetrax tetrax. The sequence continues at coordinate 22,681 of WHYT01014095.1, forward strand.
CCTCAATCTGAGCTACCAACAGGAGGAAAAAAAAAAATCTCAGTGCAGAATGCCACAACTTTTGTGGTATTCTCCAGAACTTCCAGATGTGTTAGATGATCGCACAGATAACAGGGTCATGTCTCAGAAAAGTCAAGTAGCCTATTTGATACTGAAGTGGAAACTTAGATTATTTGCTTGAAAATAATCTTACTGAGCCTCCCATAAAATGAACTTTCTCAGTTTTCAGCCTTCTGGACTTTTGTTTAAGAAGAGGCTTTGCTTTTGCAGTTTTGGAAGTAAGCTGGAATAAGACTGGTCTGATTACTGTCTTCCTGAAAAAAAACCCAAACTCTTTCCTAGGAGGTTACCTGATCGAACAGTGATTTAAAATTAATACAAGTCAACTGCATTTGTCAGTATTCACCCAGAAAATGCAAGGGGCAGCAAAAACCTTGGTTCTTCATCCTCCAGATACTAGAAAAATAATTTTTAAAAACTTGCTGCTGACACCATTGGCTGCCCAGAACAATAGGAAACTGTCAGATTGATTCTGTACTTCATATCTTTTCATATGGTGTACTTTATAATATCAAGTGATGTTTCATCTGTGTGCACAGAAGACATCAAATGAAGCACAATTCTTTCCATATTTTTACTTTTAATTTTACCAGTTCCAAGCAATAAGCAATTTGAGGTCTGTCTTTCTCTCTCTTTCTCTCCCCCCTCTCCCCTCCCCTTCTACATTCTTGACTAGAAAGGATCTGTTTCTCCACTGGCTTTGTAAATCTGGGCATTTTAGAGTTAATCAGGACCTGAAAAGAGCAGGATGACATGAGGTTTGCATTAAAGAGTGGTATGTGGACAAGTGGCAAAGGCATGGATTATGCGGTAATAAAAACACATTGGGTGATATTTTTGTCAAAGGGCCTCACTTCACTGCCTCCAAAATACAAAAGCATCAGGAACTCAGATTGCTGTCTCTGAGCCATGATCGCAGAAGCAGATCAGTGTGCACCTTACTCCCAACTCACTGAATCGTGTTTAGATTTCTTTTGCCGTAGCAAAAACTGTCCATATGCAGTGCCGATGATGAGAAAACAGGATTCAGTGTTCCTTCTGGACTAGCAGAGCACCTCTAAACTGAAGCCAAACTTTTCATAAAGAAAGTGATTTGGGTTGCCAATGGTTTGACTAGCCAAACCAGAGAGAAAATGATGATGCTGGGGCAGTCTGGCATCATGGGGAGATTTTTATCCCATGCACAAAAACTGTTGCTGTTGTTGTTGTTTACTTGGATTCTATTATTTTAAATTCAGTGAAACCTCATAAAACTCTTTGGACTGAAGCATTAGTTAGAAAAAAATAGTGTATCCACTGAATCTAACATTGTCAGACAATTGTATGAAGATCCTGTAGTTCTGGCCACCCATTTTCAAAGTCAGAAGATCTTGCTGCAATTCTCCCAGCTGATCTCCTGCGTAACACATGGCACATGTAGGGCATTGCCTGTTCATGGCAGGGGTAGGGACTGCCTGACTCCCTTTGTGTTCCCATGCCCCGTGTCCCAGCCTTCTGTAGTGGGAAAAGACTGTCTCTTTGACCCATCCATCCCATTAAAGAGCCAGTTGTTGACAGTAGCCTTTCTTTTCTTTTTTGTTTTTTTTTCAAGAAAAAATGATTTTATCACACTGCCACTGAACTCTACTTCCCTTGTCTGAAGCTGGAACTGGATGCAGAAGAGTCAAAGAGTGAGAGATGAGTAGAAGAGAGACAGTGTAATGACAGAATGTTTCACATGCCTTCGAATTTCCAAGGGGATTAGGCGCTCCCGTGGTGCTTTGACATGGAGCCTATGGCAGCTGCTTTGGCAAAGCCTGCCAGCAGTTACACAAATATGTTATTTTCCTCTCATTTTCCCAAGGTGCAGAGGACACAACAACCTCTGTTACAGAGCAGCAACAAAGAGCATTTGGAGCTGTCAGAGTCTGTACGCTCATGCTCTACAGTACTCCTTCTGCTCGCGTGCAGGAGCAGCTCTGAGAACTTCTGCATCCATTTGTGTTGCAGTCAGACACCTACCACTTCTTCTGTTGAAGCACAATACTGCAACACTTTGCAAAATAACTGCCAGAGTTATGCAAGTCAGTCTTCACCCCCAGCCTCTACACCTCCTGAAAGATCTTCCCTGGGTCAACTCTTTTCCTAAGCATCTTCTGAAACAAAATCCTGTAAGTTTCTGTAACTTTATCTGCCCCACATACTCCAGAGAGTTCTTTGCACAGCATAAGTCCTTTCCCTGAAAGCAGGACAGGGACAGCAGATGTTGTGCTGGTGTCCCTTCAGTGGAATCTGATTACCGGTTTGGTTGCTTTTCTCTGTCTATTTGATATGGTTGTTTAGGAAGCCATGGCTGATGGTGCATTTTCAAAGCCAAGGACTGACAGAAATCAGGTGTCTTCACTTTATGAAAGAAACATTAACCAACTGGTTGAGATCTGGCTGCATCATCATTGGCAAACATGAAACTTAAGCTTTCTGCAAAATGATGGAAGTTCTTTTCTCATTTTAAAGCATTTTATGGATGTTTCAGACACAAGGTTTAAACATTTAACAACAATGCTAGTGGAGGTGCAAATAAGAAAGGATTCTCTTAATAAGAGAGAACAAGAGACAGAAGAAAAGGAGGTGATCCCTCATGGTTGCAGAAATGGGCAAGGAAAATTACCACAAGGGAGAAGCATCAGTATTCATAGCTGCATTGAGAGCTGAAATGATCGTCAGAGCCTGTCAGTCCCAATACCGCATCCTTGAGTCACATGCACTGATTCAGACATTAATTTGGACCTCAGATGTGCATGTCTGACTCCCAGCGAGCCCTCCTGGAGGGCAAAGCATGGTCTCCTAAATACAGGGGGTGAGGGTACAAAGGCCCAGGAAAAGCATGCTTGAGGGTCGTGAACGAAAAACCTGCCTCACTGGCATTGGCAGGAGACAATGGGGTTTGTGTCTTTGACGGTATGGTCTCAGTGCAACCCCCCGCCCCTCCCACCACACACACATATGCAGAGAAGGTTCACTCTAGCACCAGAATGCTGTGAGTGTAAATGAACACTGTCACAGCTGGGTTTTCTATTGGGGTGTCCTGTGTGTCATGTGTTGTCCCTGTCCCCCCCCTCTTCTCACCCCTTTCTGAAACAACCAGCCAATTTAAAAGCAGAGTTCAGAGGGAAGGATTCTTGTTATGCTCATGAATCTCAAAGATTTCCTAAAGGAAGAACAAAGAAAGAGGCAGAAAGACAGAGAGAGATGGAAAACCAGGAGCCGGCAGCAGACTTGGAAAGAAATGTCCTCCTTCTCCCCAGCCCAGGAATGCAAACAGGAAGCCGCCAGCAGAATGTTTGGAGTGTGTGCAGCTGCAGCTGGGGCTGAAGACACTGAAAGCTGTGCCGAAAGTATTCAGCTTGCCTCTTACAATGGAGGGGAAACACTTGCTTTGACACTGCATTTGATAACCATTTTGTAGCAGGAGTGCAGACTTCTTTCATTTGCAGGGAAGGGGAAGACAGCTGTGGCTGTCTTCAGCGAAACTTGCTATTCTATACGTGAGAGAGTCTGCTTGTTAAAGGAGGACAAAAGGGTGCTTACTGAAGTTCTGCAGGTGGCTTTTGGTTATTAACCAGAGGAGCTCAGCTAGTCCAGAATGTGTTGGGCTGCCTAATTCCACACTACAGGAATCTTGGTTGCTGCTTGGGATAAACGGTGCCTTTTTGGACATTGCACAGTGTTATCACCCGAAACACTAAGCTACTCCCTTGGAAACAGAAGTTTCATATCTGCTAGATCATTCTTCCATAGCACATGTTTTCCATGTGTAAGTTCTGATTTGGGGAGTTTTGGGGAGAAAATTATCTGTAACAATATCTTCTAATTCATATGTAGATCAACCTCTTCAATGTACCAGAGTAAAAACACTTGAATTATGTAAATTGAGATAATTTCTTATAAATTACCTTTCAAACAGGTTGGATCTGTGTCTTAATTCAAACAGCTTTAAAATTATCTCACCTAGTTTTCTTCCATTGTTCTTGATCAGCAATTGACCTTGAGCTGACTTAATTCTTAAAATAGCTCATAAATGTATCACTTCTTTTGATTATAATACGGATTCTGTTTTAAAAAAGGCTTGCTGAAATGAGTCTTGCAGGTTCTTCGGTTGCTAACATTTTATTACTACACTTTGAAGCTGCCTGAGATTGTGCATGTGACAGAAAATCCATATTCCTAACTAACCGATTGTTTTAACATGTATTTCTGAGAGAGCTGCATGGTGCTGTGTGTTGGTACTAGGGTATTGGTTATGTGTATTAATATGTCTCTTTATGGAGCTGATAATCTGGATTATCTCATTATACTCCTCTCTTCTGATGGGTCAAACACTGAAGTTTGCACCTGCAACACCATTAGAGAGTTTGCTAAAGGCAAAATTTCAGTTATGAAATGCTTTTGTAAAAGAACCCTGGGGGACAGCATTAACTTTACTAGGACTAATTGCACTATGTGTTTCTTTGTATCTAACATGCCTGAATTTTAATAAATGAGAAATTATTGTTCCTGGTTAAGTAAGTAGGTAGAATAGCTAAAAATAGAGGAAGTCAAACTGCAGGGGGCAAGCTCTAGTTTCAACGACTACAGAGGAGGAACATGCAACAGCAGCACTGCAAAACAAATACCCAAGCTATTTCTGTGGTCCAACTCTTACCCTCCAGGTCCACCACCGAGCACCCTCCAGTCCCCCTCCCTCCTCCCCAGAGCTCCCCACAATGTGTTCCACCAGCAACCCTGATGCCAGCCGCTACTCCTGCACTTGTGATGCTCCAGTACTTGTGGTATCACCTTGAGCTCCTACTCCAGACCCGTGCTCTGCTCTTCAGGATTCAGAGCTGAACTCCGCCCTGCCACTGTAGTGGTATTTATGGAGAGAACCAGACATGGATTTAATGTTTGGTAGTTCTGCTGCACACCTACGTGTTCCAAAAGCAGGAATTGAGCGAACACCTATTATTTCTTTGAGCAATAGGTTAGCCACCTCAGATTGAGGAAAGGGTCTGTAGGTAAGACTCAGTTAGGTTCCCAGGAACCTGGGAGTGGAAACCAGCTCATGTGATTCCCAGTCTGGAGCTACAACTATGAGGTCACCCTTTTCACCAGGAATGATACCAAGTTTGGGAGTAGACCTGCAGTGAAAAGTGTTGAGAGCAAGAAGGAATCCCAGAGTTCTCTATGTGGAGGAAAGGATGGAAGCTGGCAAAAGGAAGAGACACAGGAGAAGCTGAATGAGGTTGGATTTTAATCAGCCTTTAGGGAAGGTTAGTAGGGAAGGCTACTGGACGCATAGAATGAGACAAGACTACAAAACACCTTGATAAGAGAAGAAAGCCCTGTGTCAGCACAGTTGCCCACAAGGCAGGAGCTGTCAAATCACTGTTTTCTGACACCTTCTGTCTCTTCAACACCTTTTGTGCTGTTTTTCCCTTCTCGTCAGGGTTCGGCTGACAGGGTGAAAAAAAAAAGGATTTTCAGAGCAAATCACAGCCTGAGGAGCTCCCCCAGTTGCAGATTGTTACTCAAGGGAACTCCAGACCTAGATCTCAACCCATTCCTCAGTAAACAGCAAGGGTCTCGTGAGAGAGAGATTGCCATTGCCACATCTTGTGCAACAGCACAGATGTTGATTCATAGCTCCTGTCTGTGCTCCAGTGCAAAGCTCACCCGTCAGCGAGATGTTTGGAGAAGGGAATTTGTCTGGGACTCTCAGTAACCACAGCCATGAGCTATCACCGTTGCAATCACAGATTAAGGAAAAATTGTTTGCAATTACTGTATGGAAAACAGCAAACTTTGCCAGTTTAGGCAGTGAACTGGGACAGGTGATTAAGGCAAGCTCAAAGAAGCTGGTTTTAACACCTGGATTATTTTTTGAGACCGTTTGAAGGAATCTGATTTTGAAAACAAATAGTACTGCACTCTGTAAAACTCATGAAAACTGCTTGCCTATTTTTCTCACCCATGTGGATTGTCTTATGATCAACCTGCAGTTTTTCCTTTCAGGGGCACACATCTGGGTCTGTCTTTTACCTTGTGACCTATTTTCTTTAAACGTGAGAGAATGTAATATCTGCAAAACCTTTACCCCTCCCCCTGACAATGTGATTGAAATCGATTGACTGATTCAAAAGCAATTAGGTGGGGCTGACAGACAGACAACACACAAGTTTTCTTCTGCAAGAAATGAAGTAAAAAAAACTCTGTGGCCCTTTGAGATATCCTAAGGCCAGTATCAATAAAATTATATTTTAGATGTGAAGAAGGGCTTGTATCATGTCTGATACTTTGCCTTTTTTATCCCCTAAATCTATCAGATGGTCTAATAAAAGGTGTTGCTTCTTCCTACAAACCTTTCCCCTCTCTATAAAACGGGGCACACAAAATCTCTTATCCCCTGGGAGTATTTAGGGTGTGTATCATTATTTTCTGTAACAGAGGTTTTATTTCCCTCTGGTTTCAGTGCAGTATCTTGCTGCCCTGAGTGCTGGAACTACCAGGGATATACCAAACCAGCCATGTGCTTTTTGTTATTCTCAGCCTCATCAACAGCACTATATTCCCCACAAGGTGGGCAACACTGAATTCTCTCTGGGGGGATCATTTCCTTTGTTTCTTCTCCTTATAAACAAATATAATCTAAGAGCCTGGCTTGCTCTCTTGGAAGGTTTCCAGAATAAGGTGACGTGCACAGCATTATATGGAATAAGCATGTTTCACTGGTCGACAGCAATTGCAACAGCAGCATCTGAAATAGAGGGCCAGAACAATTCCCTCCGCGGCAGGAGTCACTGGGTGATGTTCTCTGACCTGTGTTATGCAGGAAGTCAGACAGGATGATCAGAGCAGTCCCTTCTGGCCTCAAAATCTATGAATCTATGTTCTGATTACACATCTGAGAATGAGCAACCAAAGTTGAAAGTGGTGATTTATTGAATGCTAGCTACAGGCAGCTTCTTGTTTCTGAGTAAGCAACTGCTTATAAAAGGGTCCCTGTAGCTCAATGGGGTACAGACAGCTGTCAGCTCTTTTGGGGGAAAGTACTTGCTGGTCTATTTCTGCACAGCACATTTAAAATTTACAGCTCTGTGCTAAGTCATGTTTTATAATAAGGATTGACCCTTTCTGGAGATGGCTTTGTGGCTGATTTAGAGATGCATCCCCTGTAAGACTGCTTTGGGATGAGGCCAAGGTGGGTGAGATCCATCTTTTCTCTCCTGGCTTGTGGATCAGCTCATATATGAAAGCATCTTGGTTTGGTGATGTCAGTTTGTTGTTGCATTCTGCTGTTGAGTATTTGAAACTTTCTGAAACAGACAATGTGTCAACAGCACTTATGAGGCTTGTCTTCAGCCTGTTGTTTAATTTGCTTCCAAATTCATCACATGCAGAGCAGAAGATGCCTGCAGCTGCTTTAAATCACTTTAAAGATACCAAGCTCGAACATCTTGGAATAAGGGAGCCCCAGTAGTACCCTCAGATGGCTGGGAGGAGCATGATGCATTTCAGATGCTCTTTGAGAGCTGTGGTCCTTTAAAACACTGAGGAAAGGAGAGCAGAAAAATGCCCTGGTGTGCTGGTTGGTCAGTGGTGGTACAAAAGGCTGAGGAACTGGGAGAGGTGGCTCCATGAACAGTCAGAATTGCAACTGCAGAACTCTGTTAGGATTTCAGACAACATCTGTTGGTCATGTTATTAACTTCAAAGTAGTTGAAGAGGTATTGGCCAGGTTTGGAGTAACAAAGACTATCAGAGGCCTCTGTAAAACCAATAATGATCCATGGAACCAGCATTAATAATATGTTTATTTCTCAAATATGGAGTCTATGGTAATACACAACTTTTAACAGTGGAAGTCCAGGACTGTTATTAATATTATATAAAATATATGACGGCAGTAGGCAAGCATCATTAAGGAGCTCTGCATATTCAAACGTTTTAGGCCTTAGTTCTGGAAACTTCTCTTAAATCAATTATGGCATTATTGCATTTGATTAAAATGGTTAAATCTACCCTAACAATGAAACTGTCACTTTGAATTAGAAGAGCAGCGCATTAAATTGTAAAACATGTAAATATTAAGGCAACCACATTTCTAGGTATATACATTATCTTTATTTACAGGACTCCCCTAATTGAGAGGATTAACCGAGTAGAGATTGCACTCTGAACTGTTCCACAATTATTGAAATGCATGTTTACATTTGCCTAAATTGTGCAAAAGTAATTTAGAAGATGAATTTCAAGAAATATTGAGGAAATTTGCATACAGAGAATGTAATTATTATTGATATTTGCATACCTTCCCTTTCCACTTTCACGCACTATTACAAACCACACAGAACATGACTGAAGAAATGATTGGAGAGGCTGCTCTAAGTACAAATATGGATTCATCAATAAATGTTCAGGCTTCCAGGCGAAAAACAAATGGCATTGCTGTGGAGAGGAAATATTATGTTTTATTTAGATAGTTATTTGGAATGGGATCTGCACAGATAAATCCATACTCAGAGTATAGCAGTCTGTTGTGACAAAGATGAATGTTATTGAAAGGAACAAGTAAAGCAGAAAAAATTGCAAGTGCCAATGGAAGCCAGTACAAGGGCTAGCAAGTATGCTAGACACGTGCTCCATGTGGTGGAGGGGAGAAATGGCCAACAGTGAGACACGCTTTCACTCCAGCACTGATGAAGAGGGCTTGATTCAGAAGTGCTCCTGTACCAATGTTAAGCAAAGCAGAAGCAGACTCCAAGTGCAATAGCAAAAAAAAACCTATGTCAAGACTTTCTTCCTTGCTTGAAAACAAGAAGACGCTGGTGATACTCAAGTTCACAAATCCTACCACAACTATGTGTCTCCTGCAGCCAAGCAACTGCTCTGTGTTTCAGTGAAAAACAGACTCCAGCTGCCATCCAAGGGCAAGTGGAACACGGAATTTTATGCATTGATGAAAAAAAAAAAAGAAAAATAAAAAGAAAACTATGAGTTGTGAGTGAAACAGAGAATGAAATGACAAAAATGATTAGTGGAGCAGTTTCTGGAAAAAGCAACTACGCCCTATATTATGTTTCCAAAAGAGGCCAGTGATTAGTGACTGAATTGCCCTTCAGCTTCTGCAAATCAGGACACTTTGAAAGATGCATGGAAAGGGCATCCAAATTCAGCAGGCGCTTTTGGGAATGTTGGCCAACGCATTCCTACCTGAGCTGCAAGAAAGAGCCGAGAATCCCACAAGGCCTTGCAGTGCAGCTGATATGGGCCCATGCACAGGGAAGGATTATGTGTGTGTCTATTTATATTTATGTGCTGCATCTAGTGAGACAAGCAATAGAAAAGAGGAGCCTTGTCAAGATTATCTGTCATGAGATAGGAGAAACCCATGTATCACTCATCCTGAAGGCTGTGCACCAAGGAGCAAAAGAACCTCATGCTCCCCTGACAATGAAAATAATGAAGTCAGATTATCCAAGGAAACTGTGAGTTTGCTTTACCCACAAACCTCAGCCCCAGGGAGGGAAGAAGAATTATCGGAAAGGTCATTCTGAGCAGTCAGAGTCAAGGACAGAGCTGAACAGCCACTGAAACCCATAAGGAGCAAACACAGAGCTCACAAGGAGGCAGAAAGCAGTAAGAGTTCAAGGGAAATAAATAACAACATGAAAAATTTTAACACTACCAAGGAAACATAGGAGACATTGCTCTCCATGTTGTGAAGACCTACAGTGGCATGCTGATAGGATCCCCAGAGAGAGCACATCATCTGTAACTATGCAGCACTGCACATGCTGATCCTACTAATAAAAGAGAATGGTTCAGATCACAGAAATTAATTAGTTTAGAACTGCAACCACCAGGAAGAGAGCATGCACACAGCAGAATCTCAAAGTGTGTTCGTATTAACGATTCTCTGTCTGGTGTGCTGTTGACAGAATCCTGTCTGTCTCAACAAAACTCTGGAAGCAGCTTTAAACTTCAGGCCCCCATCAAACAGCAAGCGGTCTCCCGGCAGCGTGCCTGCATGGAAGCTAGTAAATCCAGCAAATAAGGACTCGACAGCATCTCCTGCTGTCACAAGGAAAACTCTAGCTGCTGTACTGGAAATGTCCCTTCTCCTTGAGGGGCCGTCTCTTTACATGCACTTACCATGCTTGAAAAGCAGAGCTGCGCTGCTAGTTCTTGAGGCACTGAAAGTCCTGCCCTCCTAACAAAATCCATCTGTGGGGAGAAAGGGGCAGAGCTCTCAGGAGTATCCAGCACCCCTACAGAATGGAGCTGTGCTCCTCGCAGGCTTTCTTGATGCGGAGAGCATGTTTTTCCTGTGCTGAGTGGCAGAATGGAGGCTTGAGTGCTTTTTCCTGCTTGCCCTTCATGCAAGAGGGGGCTCAGCGCTCTGGAGTCCGGAGCTCATTTAGAGGCACCTTGGTAGTTCAGAGTTCCATGTCCGTTACTTCATCAGCCACAATTTACTGCAGTGCGATGTGATATACAGCAGGGCCATTTCATCTCCCAGAACTTTAGAGAGGGGGTCTGCATTTTAGCATCTACCAGTTTTATCTCTGCCATCTGAATCTCATTTCCAGGATAACCAAGGGTCCTTCTAATTACTGCTCTGTTGAATGTATATTGTTCCAAGTCCTTGTGATTTGGCTGAAATCTGGGGAAATGTGAACTGATGTCATTAGTCGTTTCTTCAGGGGAAATCCACTGACATGCAGGGAAAAAGAACATAAAGTTGTAGCGATCTGACTACCTACCTGGCTACCTTGTAGCAGTAAAAAATTTTAAGAATATGCCTGAATTTCGTAGAAATTTAAGCACAGCAAGCACCATTGTAAGACTTCCATGATAGCTGGCTGCATGCTCTTATTCAGATACCAGAGAGGACAGCAGTATTTTAAATAGCTAACCATGGCTTGTCTCTGTGCCAGGACACACATTACAGGTCATGATACAGGGCCTCTGATGCTCCAGGCATTTGTTGCTGTGGTTCAGTGACCACAAAATACATGGGGTCTGCTCCCAGCTCCGCTGACGATTTGCCATGTGACTTCGGGCACATTGTGTCCCCTGCCTCAGTTTCCACATCTAACATGTAACATTTTCAAATCAATTATCCATGACAATGAGACTAGAAAGAACGCAGCATTGATTTTTTTTTTCCCTCTCCCCATTGGATATGAGGATTGTGATTTATCTATTACATTGGAATATGTGTCTATGCAGCACTCAGTGTCTTGTAAATACTCATTAATGGTCCTTGGAAAGCCCCCATGGGGTTGGTAAGCAATATCGTTCTTATTTTGCATTTGTATCACAGCAATATGAAAGACAAAGGACACATTTTAAAAGCAATCTTTTATCTTTGTATCTACTTTTATTTGCATCAACCTGTTCTTTTAAAAGTTGGCAAGATGGAGACTCCATAACCTCCATGGACAATCCTCCCCAGACCTTAACTGTTCTTATCATCAGAAAGTTTCCCTTGATGTCTGCCTAATCTAAATCTTTCTTGCTGTATTTTAAGTTTTTAGGTGTGGAGAATCATTTGTATCTTTTCTTTTTGCAGCAACTGAACTGTATGTAAGAATTACCTTCATGATTCACCACAGTTTTCTCTTTTCAGAACAATCCTACCTCATTTGGTCTTTCCTTCTTAGTCATGTTTTTAAGATTTTTGATCATGCTGCCATTTCTCCAGGGTAGGATCTATGTTTCTCTTTAAGAGTAGTGTCCAAAGCTGGACACTCTGTTCTGCTGAGGGGTTGCATAAAGAATTACTTCATGTGCCTACTAGATGTCACTCCTATTCATACATGTGAGTATGATGTCAGCCTTTCTCAGTAGTGTGACGCTGTCATCTTCAGCTTATGACTGACATTCACTCCCAGATAGTTCTCTACACGTTCACTGGTGAACCAGTTGTTTCTCTATCACATATCTCTATGGTTGGTTATCCCCAGTCCAGTCCTTTTGAATTGTATCCCATCAATTTCAGATCAGTTCTTTTGGCTGCCAGAATAACTTTTCTTCTCATTAGCACACATGCAGCCCTTCTGACCTCAGTGCTCTCTGCAGACATAACTGTGCTTCCACCAATCACCTAAGTTATGAATGAAAATGGTGAATCATAGAATCATAGAAATATTTACAGTGGAAAAGACCTTTAAAGGAACATTGGATCACTGAGTCCAACCATTAACCTAACACTGCCAAGTCCACAGCTAAACCATGTCCCTAGGCGCCACATGTACACATTTTTTAAACACTTCCAGGGATGATGATTCAAGAGCTCTCCTTGGCTGCCTGTTCCAAAGCTTGATAACCCTTCCGGTGGAGAAATTTTTCCTGATATCCAATCTAAATGTCCCCTGGTATAACTTGAGACCATTTCCTCTTGTCCTGTCACTTGTTACTTGGGAGAAGAGACTGACACCCACTTTGCAACAACCTCTTTTCAGGTAGTTATAGAGAGCAGTTCTGCTAACCCTCCTCCTTACTTCTCTAAGAATCAAGACTGTCATTTCATGATTACTATGGCCAAGATGGCCTCAATTATCACATAACCCACAAGTCCTTCTCTGTTTGCAAATAGATCCAGCAAGGTGCCCTCCCTAGTTACCTCACTCACCAGCTGTGTCAGGAAGCTGTCTTCCACACAGTCCAGGAACCTCTTAGACTGTTTCCTCTAAGCTGTATTGTATTTCCAGCAGACATCTGGTAAGTTGAAGTCCCCCATGAGACCATGAACTAGCAATTGTGAGACTTCTCCCACTTTCTTATAGAATATTTTTTTTTGCCTGTTCATCCCTCTTGGGTAGTCTATAACAGATTGCTACCATGACATCTGCCTTTTGGCCTTCTCCCTGGTTCTTATGCATAAACATGTAACCCTATTGTCACTATCATCAAGCTCTAGACAGTCCAAACTCTCTCTAATATACACAGTGTCATAGTTCAGCCAGAACCAGAACACACGGCTACCCCACTGCCTCTCCTTCCTTGCTTATCCCTTCTGAATAGTTTATAGCCATCTATTGCAGCACTTGCAGCACAGTTGTGCAAGTCATTCCACCACGTTTCCATGATGACAACTATACCATATTTTTTCCCCCTGCGCAATGACTTCCAGCTCTTCCTCTTTGTTGCCCATGCTGCGTGCATTGGTGTAGTTGCACTTCAGTTAGGCTACCGATCCTGCCACCTTTTCTGGGGGAGAAGCTCTAATGCCTACATGACCATTCCCAAGCACTTCGGTGGTTTCTGACACATCAATAACTCTTGTGTCTTTGCAACCAAATGGATCTCCATTCCTTACTGCCACTGAGACTGCAGACTGAAGAGCCTCACTAGCACAATAGGATTCCTCTGGAGACAGAACCCAATTTTCTTTGAAACACCTTTGGATTTTTATAGTCAGCTATTGATAATTATTGTCTAAGCATTATTTCCAACCACCTCACACCCACATTATTTCTATTTTGTGTAGATATTCTTACCTTATTTATGAGAATGTTTTCTTAAATAAAGTTAAAAGCCTTCCAAAATTTGAGGTAGATGACACCTGCTATCTCCATCCGCACAAGGCCTGTTTCTCTGTCAGAGAAAGAAATAAGGTTGTTTTGACATGATTTGCTCCTCATAAACCTATGTTGGCTGCTGCTCGTCTGTTTTCCTCTCAATGCTTATAGATAACTTTATCTGGGACAACTGCTCAAAATACTAGCACAACATCTAGCAGAAATGAAGGTTGAACTGACTGGCCTACAACTCCAGCTCCCTCTTCTCGGTTTTAGAGCTACATGTGGTATTTGCTCTTTCTCAGTTTTCTAGGACGTAATTCTTTCTTCTGGTTTCTCAGAGAAAACCACTAACAACTCTGAAATTGCTTCAGCCTGTTCTTTTAAGTACTAGGGGATAAAGTTCATCAGGTGGAGATGATTTGATAAGACTAACTTATCAGAGTGTTCTCTAACACATTCTTTTTCTTTTTGGACCTGACATTACCTCTTTGTGGCTGGCATTCATTGGATTTGCCATCTGGTTACAGCTCACCTCTTTACTAAAGAGTGAAGCAAAATGACATCAAATACTTCCACCTTCTTGGCATCATCTGTCAATATCTTTCTCTCCCCATTGAGCAGCAGACCAAGAACTCCCTTTGTTGAGGTTTTGAAGGGTTTTTGTTTGTGTTTTTCTTCTTACTGAGAAACTTTGTGATTTTAGTTATTCTTCTGTCCTATTTGCATCACTGTTTTGAGTTTTTTGGTCCCCTGTGTTCGTGCTATTCTTTTGTGTTTGTCCTTGCAACTGGACCTACTTTTTACCTCCTGCATGCTTTTTTCCTTGTTCTTCAGCAAAATGCAGCAGTTCTCATGCAAGCAGATTTGCCTCTCCTGCATTTTCTCTCCCTCCTCAGTTTTGGAGTAAGTTGTTCTTGTGTTATTACTATTGTTTGGTCTTTCTTTTTCTGTGGGCTTGTCACCCATGGGATATTACCCACACTCTGACTTTACTGACAGTTGTCTTCTTGAATTCCTGCAGAGTTTGTTTGGTGTTCTCCGTACTCTTCCTCAGGGTTAAAATTGTTTTCACTCAAATTCTTCCCTGTTAGAGAAGAATGAAGTGCATTGTTTTTAACAGTGAGACAAATTCATCGCCAAACAGACTGACTCTTGTCATGATTAGAATTTTCCATCTTTTTCAAAACAATGTTTTAATGGGATGATATAGGCCAAATGTAGAAAACGTTTGGTGATGCCTCCTTGCCTTTAAAACTCTGTATTTGTGAAAAGTTTACACAGATATTTGCTGGCTGTTCCACAGGAAACCTGCAGCAGAGCCAGAACCAAATCCCTGTGGCCTGCTGCAGTGTCAAAACCATGGATTCATCCATCATTGCTCTGTAAATGATATCTTTGGCATCTAGAAAATTCAGGCTTCCCTGTATTTGGGGGAAGCTGCTGATTACCTGAACAATTACGCAAAATCAAGCAGTCCACGACTGAAAGGGTGGTTTGAAGGACTGATATGTAGAGATTTTCCTTTGAAACATGATTCAGCAAAATCCATCAAAGGTAATTCAGAAGTCACTTTATTTTAATATATCTATTCCTTTGTTTAAGTAGAGAAAAGCCATGTGCTTCATTATATGGTGTTGTATGGATCCATGTCTTTGTTTTTCCTCTCTTATCTTTATTAAAATCAAAACAGACTGCACTAATCCTTCAAATAAATGATAATTTATTTCTTTATGTTCAAAGTATGGGGATTCCATGGTTGCTCTTATACTAATCAATTCAATGATTTTAATTAAAAATTGAATGGTTTAAACAGAAGACATAATTAAATAGATGCCTACTATAGTTACCACATTGGTATGCTCCCTTTTGCTGGTTTGAGCACACATTTCCTCCGCTGAAGTCTGTTACTGCCCATACGAATTGATTTCTACACCTCTTCCTACATTCTGTGAGTGTCTGCAGAATCTGGGCCTACGCCCCCTCTCTGATCTCATGGTGATGTAATTCTGCAGATTTTCAATGGAATTACATTGGTGTTAAATCGCTGGCTTTATTTGGGTTGTTCACTGAGATCCATGTAGAATGGATCATTTAAAAGGTCATGCATTCTTCTTGTATGAAAACAGCAAGTGATTTTGGGCAAAGAATGTCTTTCTTCTTCCACATTTTATGGGTCTAACACTTATTTTGTAGGTACTACCACAATATAAATATTATTACTCTTGAGAACAGCTACTAGACAAACTAAATTCCTTTCCAGAATTCTCGAAACCGTATGTGTTGCTAGGAGTTGCTTCCAAATAGGGGTGAGGATGTGAGATATTTGTAGCAGAGAGAATGTTCCAGAGGGCTCATCATTGACCTCCATCTCCTCTTTTTTGAGCAAAGATAAAAATTTCGTGGGCTTCAGCAGGACCTATTAGGCTGTGCTTCCTCTTCTAATCATTGTGACTGAAGGAACACGTATTCTTGTTGCAAGGCATGATATACATCAGCTTGTTCACTTGCAGACTTCTCTTGATGACAGTAACCTGGACCATTGTATTTACCTTAGTGCTGCTACAGCTATTTTTTGAGGATGCAGTGGTGCTTAAACTTGTCTGCTTAGCAATGATTTTTCCTAGAGGGAGCTGCACCATGCTAAACATGTTTTACACTAGTGGGGCTGTATTTTTGCAGGAGGTTTTGCTGATGTCATTTTATCGGTGCCAGAGTCCCAAGCAGATACTGGACCTTTGCTGTATCTCATCTCTCTGGGAATGAAACTGTGTGACAAAATCTGAAACCCACAATTCTGAAAGTCCTGTTAAGAATTAATGCCCAGTCTCCCATTTTATTTCAAAAGTATGCTGTTTTAGCAGTTCTTCCAAGTCTGAGAATGGGCAGAGCAAACTGCTATACTTTCTAACACTTCATTACAGAAGCATGTAGTGTAACAGAATCCTTCCTTCCTACACTTGTGTTGCTGCTGTTGTTGCCTTAATTCTGTTCTTACAACACAACTTCAGTTTTTGCTTCACTTTGCCCCTTCCTTGTCCCAGTTCTGGGCCACACTTAGCAGAACTAACAGATTTAGTGTAAAAATAAAACAGAACAAAACAACAAACCCAAGCTGTGCAGAATAATTCCCCCAAATAAAGGAATGATTTCTGCATCACCTTCACACCAAGGATCAAAATGTAGGTAAAAAGGGTCATCATCTTCTGCCGGGCTGAGAAAGCACAATACTCCTTTCCACTTTTGCCACTTCCTATCCTTAGTGTAGATGCTGAACATAACAAGGACAATCTCAGATCAGGAAACCTGTGCTCTCTGAAGTACTTAAGGTTTTCTCGGGGGTTGTATCTACAAGACGAGGTCACTAGAACTTACGGACTCTGCAGTATTGCACTGGGGACATACATAAGCAAGTGAACTGTGTGCACTGAAGTGACTGGAATGAAAACAAATGGTTTCAGTGTAGTTAAAACATAACTCAGTGAGTTAATCTTGTTTAGTTGTAGGTTGATACAGTTAATTGAGATATACACTGCAAATGTCAGCAGAGCATTTGGCCCTTCCTGTTTGTGCTCACAGATTTTTGTTTTGTTTTTTTTTTTTAATTACAGTGCTGCTGATCTCAGTTGTTGAAAGTGGACCAGCAAGAAATGGCCCAGAAGATTTACAATTTCATAAGGAAACAAACTCAAAGACGGAGAGCAAAAGCTTGGCCAGACCTTGGCTGAACTGTGTAACAGTCTACCTCCCGGAGTGACTCTTCCTGGGAACACAGCAGGCCCCTACAAGCACGGCTTGGTGCCCTCTGGAAAGGCATTTGTGTGAGGTAACTCTCAGACCTGTGGAGCTCCTTCAGCTGCCTCGCTTCTAAAAGGTGAGACTCTGAATCTTGGAGGAGAAGGTCTGGCTGTCCTGAGGTGAGCCTCATCTTACAGGTGAGTGAGGTAGCAGCTTTGTGTCCTTGACAGTGTCTTGACTGGGTCAAGGAAGTCCTCAAATGCAGCTGTGCCCTTCCCTGCCTTGCAAGTTTGTTGATGTCTCATGTGGGTTTCATGGAGATCACGGGCCTCTCGGTTTTGGTGCTTGGTGAATGATTGCTATCTCTTGTAGGGGGTCTTCAGACTCTCTGATGATTGGAGGATCAAAGGCTAATTTAGGCTGGAAGGGATCTCAGGAGGTCATCTAGTTCATCTAGTCTGATGTCCCAGAAACCTGATCAGAGAGTTTAACCCCACTTTTCTAAGTACAAGAAGACAACTTGATACTCTACAGATAAATTTAAGTTCATAGACTTAACTAGTTTAAAGAATTTTCCAGTGGACCTATTGTCATGCTACTTGACAAGTCATTATATATATGAAACTCATTGTTAAAGTATCTTGTGCTTTAGTCATTTTTTCTTCACAGTGCCCTCTGGAAAGAAATTTCACTGTTACAGTTCTTTGCTATTAAATATCAAACTAAATCTGGAGCTGCCTGCCACTCACTGGCATGTTTCAATGCTTTTAAAAGCTGCTGTATCACAGGGTCTCTGTATTGAGTTAATTGTGGTCTGCTCCAGCTAGGGTTCATAAGGTATGTAGGTGACTTTTTTGCATTACTTCAGCTGTTCTTCAAACATGTTTAGATAGCTTCAGGAGAACTAGCAGTCATTTTACATATGAATGCCTCACTTGAGGAGACCATGATGAAACTTCCTTGATTAGGACAGCAAAGAATTTCTCTGGCATATGTACATAATTTGGATTTTACTCTTGGATAGGTTTTTTTTCCTCTATTGAGCTTGAAAATTTATTAGAGCAAGGATTGTCTCTTTTAAGTATATTAGCACAGTAAAGCCATGCTTTATGAATTGAAACAGACGTACTGTCTTACATGGCACACCCTAGTTTGCTACTGATCAGTACATCTGATTGCAAGGTGATTGCTTGCTGGATTGATAATCTGACCGTAAGGACAAGACAGAGTTTTGTGTTCTTGACCTCAGTGACGATTTCTTATTGTTGTAAATTTCATCTGAAGTAACCCTGGGCTACTCAGAAAGGTTTAGGATTAGGTAAGAATGTAGACTTCAACAATCTCCCACCCTGCCTTTTTTAGGATCTGCCATAAGGCTCCTAGCAATCACTGTGTTCTCTGTTTTAAACAAATGCCGTTTCATTAGTTCAATAGTCCTTACAGGGTGATCTTGACTGTCCTGGTTCTTTGTTATGAAAGAATGTGCCACAACTCCTTCTCCTTCTCTTTTTCTTCATTTTTTTTTTTGTCTTGAATTGCATTTTTTTTCTCTTGATTAAATTTGATATTTTCTGCTTATGCTCATTCTGTGACCTCTCCTAGCTTCTGATCATGTCCCTGCTGAGTGTATGCCTCTATTATCATACTGTCTGCAATGCTGTGGACACCTGCTAAGACTGAAAAAAAGCACCATTTTTCAGCTGAAACAATTCTCCAGCAGACTGTGATTCCAAGAGTTCAGACGTGGAATTTGAATTTTTCCCACTGAGTGTTTAAAGTGCTCAGCACAAGTAACTTGCTGTCTAAACTAACCTGTCAATATTGAGGCATGTCAGCTGACATTCGAGCAATTTTATCTCCAACTGGTTTGTTAGGTTTAAAATAATGCTGTCTTTCTTCAGAGTTTTGGATCCAGACAGACCACATTTGATCATATTCCTTCTTGTTAACTTCCTAAATTGTGGAGCTGAGATGTCTCTCAATGGAGGTTAGATGAACATTTCTTGGAAATTACTTAGGTGTGGTTAAAATACGGATTTAGGTTAGGCAGAAGGAATAGACAGCCTCTCAGGATTGTGTCCAGTCCTCTTTTCTGTTTTATCCATGGGAAGGGCTAGCCCACTTTCACATTATTTGAATGCGTTTCAGTTTCTTCGATGCCTGTTTATCAAATGACTTGCATCTTTGTGTATATAAAATGTGTTTCCCCTTTCATTTATTCTCATTTGATCTTCAAATATATGTTGATACATTCTTACTGTCTCATTTGTGACTGTTTATGTTTGACTGTCCCAAAATTAGTTTCCCTTTCAAGAATTAGTCCTATGGGTAAAGTAGTCAGCCTAGTTTTCAGAGGAGTTTTGTGACTAATTATTAGTAGTTTTCCATTTACAACTCTTCACTTCCACAAATAATTTAGGTGAACTACACAGGATAAAATGTCCTAAGGATTTGGGCATAGCACTTTGATATGAAAGGTGCAACTATAAATGTGCCCCATAGACTGGCACTTTACATATATTTGCCCAGATAATCGTGCAACAGGCATGTCCTGTTGTACAAGTTCGT
Organism: Tetrax tetrax; assembly: GCA_009806455.1. Classification (NCBI taxonomy): domain Eukaryota; kingdom Metazoa; phylum Chordata; class Aves; order Otidiformes; family Otididae; genus Tetrax; species Tetrax tetrax. The sequence continues at coordinate 42,591 of WHYT01014095.1, forward strand.
ATAGTTCTCCCTGATGTCGTTACTGATGGGACAGTTGGATTTATTTATAGGGCAACTATGGCCAAGGTTTGCACTAGATGCTCTCAACTTTCATGGCGTTTGCTGTACCAAGTGTAATGAAGTGAAAGCGAAAAACAGAGGAATGGAAATAACCATATTAGCTTACATTAAAGTACCTTGATCAAAATGCCAGGTTTTCCAGTCTCCACATATTGTGTCATGTGTTCCAGCTTCTGAAAGGGTTTTGAATGTAGTGAAATCAGAACTTCTGAAGAAGAACAGAAGACTTCCAGAATTTAATTTTGTATTAAGTATTGTGATACTCTCTTGATATTGGTGCTGTGTAATGATTTAATCATGTTTTGATATCCAAGGATGGACTTCTTTCCTAGAAACTGGAAGTATCTAGAATACTACTTGCTGCTGAAAGGTCAGCTCTCCTTTCTTCCACCCTTAAAACAAATTGATTTGGCATTTGATTGTCAGTTTCAGTGCAATATTGCTCATTATTTATTGTTTAGAATTTATTTTTTTCATTATTTTATTTCTCTTGGGGAAAGCATTTGATAGTGTTGAATAGCACATAAGACTGGATTACAAAGAGAAAATTCATCAACCAAATGACAAAATATAGAATGGAACTATAACTAAGCATTGTAGCATCTTTCTCTCAAAGCTAAGCAACATTGGACATAACAGCAGTGCTCCTCTGCTTATCTGAGTTTATTCCCACTTTGTATTTTCCCTTAACAAATACTGAGAATGAAACCCATAGAAACACAATTAGCTGCTGACCAGTAAGTAGTGATGTCTTATAGTATGTTTAACAATTTGGTAACATTTTACTCTGGTATATATTATATAGTCTTATATAGGAATCAACAGTGAAATTGAAAAGCATGCCCATGCTAGGCTCCTTGCTGAAGATAGTCTACCCAATTTTTTAAATATTGTTATCACTGAATAGTTCCATATGTCTTACCTACATAGAATTCTTGAAAGAGTATTTATAGATGTCCTCTGGCATAGGGGACATATCAGATTGACATTAAATACCCTGTTGCAAAAGCTCAGTGGTTAAAATACATTGAAGCAGGTGGCAGAGCTCTTACTATACCCAAATAGAAAACAAGGTATTTTTACTTTCTGCTTTAAAAGGAGTAGAGATGATCCTGTTTTCCCTATTAATACTCTTTCTAGCATTAAAGCCCTGTAAAATTCCTCTATCCCTCAGAAGCTTGAATTACGTCATTTCTTATTGGATATTATCATCATGAATTTGAGATCATAATTGAACAATGTGCTTTTAGGTCTGACCTAAAACATTTGGAGTGCATATGGGAGAGCTTGTCTTGCCTCACAGTGCTGAATAAAAGCCAACACAAGCTTTCCTAAGCAGAATAGGTGAAGCCTGGGGAACGTAACACACCATTTTCATCACTTGAAGCTAGTCAACTTACAACAAAGATGCTGCTCACTTCTCATCTGTGCTAGCCTGTCCTTTGCTGAGTTCATGCATCATCTCTGCCTATTTTAACTGTAACTGGATCCAAATAATGTATTAGCTAAGGATGTCATTGGTGATTGCATATTGACTGGAGAAAATTGAATGTTCTGCATATTGCTCTGTCCCGTAGAGCTCCCTTTTTGCTATTATAACTAACATTATTTGGTATTTTTGTTAACAAATATGAGTTTTGAATAAAATAAAGCTTACTTATCCCTTTGAATTGTTTTTTTTTTCCTGGGGAAAATATATATATTTTTTCTTTATGACAGCTACATAAAAGTAACTGCAATAAAAAAAAAAAAAAAAAAAGATGTAAACCATTTTTCTGTTCTTTTTTAAAAAGAAAAAGGGAACTGTATTTCAGTTTCCATACCCTTGGGATAAAAACTCAGATGAAATTTAAACATGCAATTTTACATGAAATTTTTCTTTGGCATCTTACATTCAACTTTAGGTAGTCAACTATATGTTCCTTACTAAACAAAATACTGATTTTCCTTCCACAATTAATTTCAGTTTTCCTCAGTTAGTCAATAGAATCAAAACAAACAAGACATCTGCACATTTGTAATATGAGATAAAGCAAGCTGGTGAATAAAATCCAGCAGTGTAGGCTCCACATCCTGCATTACCTTTGTTTTTTTCATCAGCTGCCTTTACAAATTAAGGAGAAAATTCTACCATCTTGATACACTGGCATTTTTGAATTCACTTTGCAAGGGTGTAGGTAACAGTGGATGTACAGCAACTGGGAATCATGATTGCATGGTTCCTTTAGGTAAATGTGTTTTGCTGAAGTATCAGAGTGGATGGACACATTAAAATAAAATACAATGTGTCTTTAGATTAAATTTGCTTCTATCATAAGCCCCAGTCCTGCTGTTATCACATTCCAGAAGGATGTTTCTTTAGCAGTCTCTCATAAAATGTGAAACATTATTTTATGTTGCCTTCTCACTGCCTACTTTTTCATTTTCCATATTCCCCTTGTGCTGCAGACAACTTGTGGGCCCAGTACACATGGTGGCATTTTCTACTGAAACAGCCTGATCTGCTAGTCCATGGAGCATCGCTTGGTACTGTGATTGAACATTATCCCCAGACTCATTCATTCTCTCTATTTGGAGATGAGAACGATGATTTTATAAAACTTAAAGGAGTTCCACCAGGGATATATTTGCTCCAACAAGATGTGGGTATAATGACAGCCGACCCCTCCATGTTGTAGGAGGCCTCCCCCTAGATGAATTCTGTTGTCTGGATTGGCAATTTTCCTTCTTTGGCATGAAGACTTGGCATACGGGTTTTACTATCATGCTGATAATTCAGTAAACAGTGAAATTAAATCTTCTGATAGTCTCCTACAGGAATTTCATTAACTGCAGGCCCGATTATAGAACTTCGTTGCAACTACAGCACTGGGATGCTATTTAGCTGCCTTATGGAAAATATGCTTTCCACTTCCTTTGCTCATAGGATGGTCTGTTCTCCATAGGTTTACATGTACTTTCCATGTCTTGGCAGAGGGGAGGTTTGTTTTAACTGGGGCTTTGAACTTATAAGTGCTTTTGAACAGATAACAAGAATTGAATATTTATCCTCCATATGTGTAGTAGGAGGACAAGTTCACCATCATTGTACACTGAAATGTGTGCAGGAAGTTCAGATATGTTTGAATATCTAATAGTAAGTCATGTTTTGCAAACCATGACTAGTTTGGTACAAGTAAAAGGGCTTCAGAAGCTTTAGATCCATCCAAAGGAAAAGTCCAGCTGCATGGAATCACTTGAAAATGTAACTAATAAAGGAAAAAATGGAAAACAAAGAAAAAGAGTAATGTCAGGAATTAGTTTCACAGCACTGCTAAAATACTCCAACTTCTTGGGCAGCCCAGATAGATAGTCATAAACTTGGCAGGCTTCTAAAGTGAGTACCCAGCTGTATCATGGTGTCACAGGCACACAGGAAAAATAGAGGTTGGGAGAGATGCAAGGCGATCTGTGTTTTATCTGCCTTGTCTTTGGTCTGCAAGTTCTATGCTTTCATACTTGTGTTAATGGTCAATAGAAAAAGTATTGGGAAGACAGCAATCCTATATGCAAGCTGGGATCACCTCATCATTAGTTGTTTTCAGGAATGCTACAGAGAGGCAAATGGTTAAATCCTTACAGATGTTGATCTGTCCAATATGCCTGGTGGGGAAAAAGCTATGAAGCAATAAAGAAATCGGAAGGTTTGTAAGACAGAAGTAGAACCAGAGGATGGATATTTCTTATGTCCTGGAAGAGTATTGTCAATGGTGGTTTGGAGAGGCTACATTTTACATGATGGCATTCAGGAAATATTCTGAGACATGTTTTAAGATTGGTGAGAAGAGAGTAATCAATGTGGTTAATCTGGGAATGATCCACATGGAGGCTGTGGTTTACAATATGCATATTGCCAAGAATAAGGATATAGGATCTGAAAACTGTGGCAGTGGAGAAAGTAGCCTCACCTCTGAGAGGGGACTGCATAATTTAGACTATGCATGCTTAAATTTCATCTGAGTTTTTATCTCAAAGGTGTGGAAACTGAAAGCTGAGAAGAAAGAGGCAAGAGTGAACAATTAGTAACCTTTATGATACCACGAATTATTGCATGGGAAAAGTCAAGGAAAAGGTAAATGAGAGCCTCACTAGCCTGAGGTATGGGAAGAATAATGGGTACATCAGCAAAAGAATCAGTTTTGTTAAGAAATTGACACACATCAAGGAAAAGAAAAATTTAGAGAAGCCTCTCTGGAGGAAAAAAAAAAAACCAAAATAATAATGAAAATATTATAATTTCTCCTTTCAAATATGTTTGCAGAAACTCACAAATTGAAACTAATTTCTTTCAGGCCTGTAGATTAATGTCTTTGCAATATCTTTTTATTGTGGTTCTTCAGCCTGGTGCTGCTGCAGCTCTTTTGTGAAGCACTAGCTCGCCTCATATTTCATCTCTCTGGCAGAGGAGATGACAGTATGGTATGGTAGTTTGCAAGTCAGCTTGATGTCTTTAATGGGGAGACTTCTGACTTCAAGACTGCAAACATGCCAAGAAAGAATTTACATGCTTAAAATGAACAAGCTTGTTGTGCAAGTAAGACATGAGTGAGATGGCCACATGTTTAAAGCATGTCCGTGTGCGTCTGGAGGCATGAAACTGAGCCTTGCTACAGACTCATGCTGAGAACTTTTCTGAACTGACTCAGCTGCAAATACATACTCACTAACTCCACCTATGAGGTCAAAAGCAGACAAACATGACAGTGATCATATCAGTCTCTTGGGTGGTGGAACTGGAAAACCTTCTTCAACCATGTGGTCGAGTGGGTCAAGGATGTTCCAGAGTGCCTTTAATACCTTTCTCTCCCTCAAGCTCCCCCAAGTGCAATGTCATCAAGGAATAGGGAAAACACTTTGTGCGTGGCTTAGTCAGTGTTCATGACTACACCTTGAAGCTATTGTATTGTGCTGGACTTGTGTCAGTGCCATTGCTTGTTTGTTGACTTGTATTCAAGAGGTACTTTGAAACTGAGATTACCAGCCTGTGCCAAAGCAAAAAAGTGAACAGTCATTTTGTCTCCAACATAGCTGGACCAATCCACACAGGTAATCAGAGAGGCTGACCAAGTTCTTTCTCATTTTTTCTCTACCAAGGCTGCCTAGTCCCTTCCAAACCTGGTTGAAAGCCGTATTTCCTGGGTGAATTGGCCTGAAATTCTGAGTTACAGAAGCTTCATATTCCAAAGGAAAAATCAACTGAGAGATATTAAAAAAAACCCCAACAAATTAGTAAATATATTTTTAAAACCCTTCTGATTTCTGAGAGGTTTGTATGAGTTCAAAATAATAGGCCTGGAACTAGAATTTGGTGTTTGTACCAAACTGTTTACTTGCAACGTATTATTCAGCTTCTTTCTCCGTGGGCTTTGTGAAAATCTAAGCTGTGTGTGGTCCCTGGTACATACAGGAGACAGAGCTGGAGCTTAAATTGTCTGTGTTTGTAGCTGCATTTACTATCTTTAATGGACATTTGCATTACATTGCCAATACCATAAGTCTTTTTCCAGTCCTGCTACACCGAGTTCTACTTATAATATACTGTGAAGAGAGGACTGTAGCTTGTCTGAGGTTTTCATAGAAACTGCTAGAGCTCAACTTGTTGGTCTCTCCCTTTCCTTCCTAGCCCCCTCTACCAACTTACCTTTTACAGAATAAATTCTAGCTCATAAATGGAGTTTGGAGTTGAATCAGGTGACATACAGTATCATCAAAGATTGAATATTATCTTTTATCAATCTCTTTTGCTTAGTTTTTGCCTGGTCAGTCCTTGCTATTACTGTCCATAGATCCTACTGTTAATTTTGCAAGCCTTGATTTATCAGTAGCAACCAAACCATTTCCAACTATCTGTATGATTTACTTATTTATAGAATTCTGAAGCAAATTGGAAGCATTCACGTAGTTAGTTCTTAACTATTTCTTAGCCCTATCTGGCATTTTGTTAAAGGAAATTTTTAAGAAGTCATTTTTCTTGGAATAGTAAGGACAATGATAAAACTACCTCCAAAGTACCTGCTAGTAGTCAGAATTAGAGGTTGGTGTGTATTAAATACCATATGCCCAGGAAAAATTGTCCTTACTAAAGTTGCATCTCTTCCCTTGCTTGACTACTCTCTCAGTTCCTGTAAGATTGTTCCTGAATTTTGAGGACAATGATGTCCTATTTCTCAGTGACCTGCTAACACTGGGGAAGGTCTTATGCACTGGCTAGCCTTGTACCTTATAGGATATTGCTCCAGTATCTCTGTTGCTGTCAAGAGTAAATGATAAATTAGCGATGATAAATTGTTGCAATACACTAGAGCTGCTGCTGTTTTCCTACGTACTTGAAGGATCAACACCAGGCACTTATGCAGCAGGTTTAGTCTACTCCAAAACAAGATGGGGCAGGAATTTCTGGGATAATTCAGCTTTTTGTTTGACAGGTTTCTTCAAAAGTGATTAAGCTACACCTTTTGTTTAGGATCCCTTCCCTTATAAAGTATTGTTCAACATGTGTTTGATAACAGCACAGTGAGGAGCTGATGTAAAGGAGATGACCAACAGGAAAGGATAAGGAAAAAAATCTGCTTTTGTTTACCAGACAAAACCATTGATGTTCCTCCATTCTGACATGTTTTGATGGTAGATAGCTTAAGAGGAAGGCAGGAAGCCAACTGTTGACTTATAGTACTTAGCAACGAGTTAGTGCTTGGAGGGAATGTGTCCTGCCTTTGGAGCAGCTGACTTACTTGGGAGTTTTGAAAAGTGTGTTTGCATTATAGCTAGACCTTGGTACTTGGCAGTGAGAGTATGATGAAATTGTTGTCATCCTTTGTGGCTTGCATATGTCTTATGTGTTGACTTTTTAAACTTCACTCTATGAGGGGTCTGTAGGAATAAAAGGGGGCAGTCAATAGTTATGGAAGGAGATCCAGGAGGGCACGAAGATGCTTGCTGTGGAAGGAGTAGGAAGATTGCTGCTCTCTGCAGGAAGCTCATTAACCTCTGGAAATGTGCTTTTGGTCCTTCTCACTGTTCCTCCTGGTTTCAGGTTTAGGTTTCTCCATAGTCAGTGACAAAGAAAACACTATAGCAGTTGCTATTTGGCAAGGTGAGAAGTCCTGGTTCCTCTCTGGCTCTCCAAAAATTTGCCTCATCAGGAGTTAAGACATCAGATTGTTTGTGATGGTGAGCACATGTTTCTACCCTCTACATCTTTGGGAGATGTCAAAGTTCTTCCCTGCAGCCATTTTACCGGTATCCTTCTCTGTTGTGACTGTGGCAAGCAATCAGACAGTTCCTTCTCAATCAAAAAAAAAAAAGGCAGGGCAGTTACTTATGAATTAGGAGACTTAGTACAATTTTTCTTGATCAATCACTTCCAGTCTATATAGGATATGTCTTTTAGAGTTTATACAGGTCCTGTTTATACAGTCCCAGTTGTGACTGCCAAAATGCTGAATGGCCCTTCAGCCATGCCACAAGCTGTGTCTGAATCTCAGTGTATCTCAGAAAACAGTGCCTCTTGGACACTGGATAAAAAGGCACTAAAGAATTGCCTATGTCCAGATTCAAAGCCTATACACACTAAGGTGAAGGAAGGATTAGCGCAAAAGCCAAGTAAAAGCCTGCATGAGCCCTTCATTGAAGTTGTATTAGTACTCCCTTGGCTTGGTATTCATGCAATACTAGGAGTTCCTATAGCATCCTCCACCAGAGACTTAAAAACAATTAGTTCCTAGATGTTATAGGTGCCCACCCCAACCCTAAGCAAGCTATTTCATACCTTTCACAAACCTTACAGGCTCCCATGCCAATGTGATTGATGGGCCTTGCAAGGTGAGGGGCCTTTGCAAAATGAAGGTGGATGGGAGGCCTATTGGATGTCAAATCCCAGGCCACTCTGTGGTTTGGAAAGGAGGCAGCAGAAGAGCTACCTGCACCTGGAGCAAATGCCAGCACTTCTCAAATGGTGGGAGATGGTGGCAGATGGAGGCAGGGAGAAGTATGCTGTGAGGGCAAGAAGCCTACTGCTGCAAAACAACACATATGATGATCAGTATGCTCCTGCACAGGCACTGAGGCATTTCTCTAGTTTTTTTTTGACTGGCAAAGAGCTTTCTCTGGGTCTGTTGTATTCCTTGAATTCCTGCTGTTTCTACCATTCCTTTTCTCCCAAGTTCTGCCAGTCCCTATGATGCTTTAAATCTCCATACTTTTCAGTGAACAGGCCTTGAAAACAGCTCCATTCGGACATCCTTAGATATCAGAACATTTTAAAGTTAATTTATTTGTCAAATTGCAGTTTCAAATTATTAGCAGATTTGTGTCTCCAGCCTGCTGCCATTCCCAAGACAAGAAGAAAAATAGAGAATTGAGAAAAAGTCCAAATATTTTGTGTTCTACATTTCTATACTGAAGCATTTTGGGGTAATGTTCTGCTTCAGCACATAACTAAAATTAAGTTTCTGAAGCAGAAGCTCCACCTTATCCTTAACTTAAAACATCTGATCCTGAATGAAATTCTGCAGACAGCCAGGGCCAGCAGAGGAGTGGGGAAAAGAGGAGGAAGGGGGTTTTTGGAGAAAACAAAGTATCTAAGCATGAGTATTAAAATGAAAGATAAAATAAAAGAATGCTAGTTATTGCCAAGCTCTAAGTGTAACTCTGCCTGCTGATGGCTGCTTTGCTTTTTGAGCAGCTTTTGTCTAGGACCTTTTGAGCACAGCTTCCATATTTTCCATGTCCATCTACATTTGGAGGGGAACTGGCATTGCCTCTGTTCAGCTTGCTGCTGGAAAATGAGACAGAAAAGCCCTGTCTCACACCACAAAGACAGCTGCAGTCAGATATGGAACCAGGTCACTGAGGCATCATTTTCCTCTCTGACCACTGGCCACATTTCATCCATGGGTGACATTGACTCTGAAAGCATTTGGCTAGACAGCTCTTATGACATCCCCTTGAGGCAGTATATTCTGGTCCCACACAGCATGCCCATACCTTTGTAAACCTGGTGCGTTATCATGTTCATCAGCCCTTCAGAGTCTTACAGCAGAAGTAGATGCAGTCTTAAATAAACGTAAAGGCCTTTATTGTGAAATCTCTGTTGCAGTCTCTGCAATGTGGAGAGTTATTCTATTTGGCATTACTAGGGCTCTCACTGTGATATACTTTAGATTAATGAGACACCAATTCTCAGTCAAGAGACTATTTAAAAACACTCCTAATTTGATGGGTTGTGTAGATAAATTAGTTCATTTAATGTAACTTTTGCTGTTTATGCTGGTAGTGAGATGGGTAATGTATCTCCCGATCTTGAGATTCTCCTCATCTATGTGCAAACTGTTTTAACCTTGCCTAGAAATAATTGGCATGGTAGGCACTTTTTTAATCAACTGAACTCCAGTATTGAGAATCTGACTGTATGGGGGAGTATCCATAGAAGAGGAGGGACTGTTTGGAAATTAGATTGTCAAAATAAACATTGAACATGTTTCAAAAATATCAGGTCCCTTTGGTTTCACCCTGAGTGACGGAGGGCCAAGCCCTCTGGTATTCAGTGATGTCTGTAGCCCACAGCTTTGTCAGTAACACTTCTGCTCTAGTTTTCTTTCTGAGGGGATAACACTACATTGAAGAAACACTTTCCCATCACTCCTACTTCATCCAGGCCTTCAGTGAGAAATGGTCTTGGGCATTGCTTCTGTGGGAAAGGACAGAGATGCTACCTGGATTCTGGCTGATTGCTAGAAGACCCCAGAGCAACAAAGGCTGTTACAGCCAAGAAACTGAGCTCCTCTAGGAACAGAAAAGTAACTAGAAAGGGCATTTTTTTCCCCTATATTCAGTTGTCTAGATATCTATGTAAAATATACATGTGATGGCCACAACCCAGATCTGGATCAAAAAGTGTCCACAACAGAGCCCCACTTTGCAGCATCTTTAGAGATAGCAGTGGCTGAACGGGTGAGGAGAGCAACTGTATCTGGAATGGCAGGCAGGACACTGATGAGAAGTGGTTGTAGTTACTGCCAAGTTGTATCTGTTCTGCTGTGAAAGAAGGCTTGCATCTCTACAGTTAGTGGTCACGAAAGAAAGAGGTTAATTGCTTTTAAAGCTAGTAGGATCACCTGCTGTAGTCCCTTGTGTGAAACAGGTGGTAGATAAGACAGCTTTTATTGTTTACTTTGAAAAACTAAACTCCTCTAAGTGGGGTTTTTTGTTATGTTTTAATCTTCTAAGCAGTTTTCCATCTCAGTATCCTATGCACATTCGCAGCCACTGATGAATGAATAAAAGTGTTTCAATTATATGCATGATGAATTGAATTCCAATGTACTTTTTAAAATTTTCCCTTATGCAAAGACTGTGTGGTGGTATTCAAATAATGGGGTTTTTAAGCCAAGTTGGAGGTTACAAAAGCATATGAGATCTCTTAGGCCTTGGAGAAGCTTGTGAAATAGGGCAAATTATTGAGCTACAAAAGCTGAGAACTTAAGGTGGAAGAAAAGTGCATTTAGGCACATTTAGATCAGCCATTTTGTCTTTGTGGTGGACCCTAATAATTGAGGGTATGGGCGAACGACCACATGGAGAAGGGCACAAACATTCCAGATATTCAGAGATCAGGATGTTGTAGAAGAGACTAGGAATTCAAATTATGAAGTGAGGAAAAGATACTCATGCTCCTGTTTGCTCTGTCTGGGAATTCCTTGGGTAGGTTTGATTGTAGGAGGGACCCCAAAAAATCCCTTGGTATCAGGACCAAGGATAGATGAGATGCTCTGAAGAGAAGCACAGATCTGCTATAAAGTCGACAAACAAACCAAGAGAGCAGCCAGGTGGGACAATTTGTGGACAACTGGTTTCTCGGAGAGATGTCTGGAGTGGCTCTTGATGTGACTGCTGGGACAAAAAATTCTCATGCTGGGTCCAGACTGGTGGATGTGCATATGAGCAGGGATGCCCTGTTCCTTTCATGAGTCATTCAGTTGAGGGCTCTATTCTTGACCTTGACCCTGAGTGGTCATCTCAAGCAACTTAGGTTAGAAAGCAACTTGGTTTTGTGGTCTTTAATATCTGAGTGCTTATGGCTGGTCACAGTAGAAAACAGAAAATTCCATCTGTAGATGGTTTGAAAAATATTTAAGCAATCAGGTCCCAGTGTTTTCATATGGGACTGTGAATTTGGAAGCATCCTAAACATCAAACCACCTCTGAAATGCTGGCTTTGATGGGTGATGGTCTCAGTGGTTCTGTTTGGAGTGGACAAAAGGACATCTGTGAACTTCTGTAGGACTCAGTTCTTCAGACTTGAGATGCAGAGTGGAGGCTGTTCTGCTGCAAATTCATATTATGCTTTCATTCCACCTAAGCCTCTGGGAACAGAAAGGAATTTACACTGTCCTGTCATGAATCTGCAACTCAGTGAACAACAACAGCTGGACATGCTGAGGCTGATGTCAGTTTCTGGATCCTCTCCGATCACAGTCTGAGTATTGGTCTAGATTTGATCCTGTGCAACATGTGGGAGGAGTACAGGACACTCAGGATTGCAAGGTAAAATTAACCATAGGCGATGTTGATTCTGTGTCAGAGAGGACCTTGCTGCTATGTGAAGACCTTCCTCACTGTATGTCTGGATGGTAACCAGTGAGAAGGCTTTTCTCATCTCAACAATCAGATTTATATCTTTACCCTATCAATATGTCATGTCCTAGCACCTGCTTAGCTCCTTCAATAACACCAATCATGACAGATTTCAATCCACCTTCAGATTTGGCCCCCTGCCAATCACATGAAGAAATCAAAAAACAGGCATAGCATGGATTAAATGATGTATATGAGACCCAAAAGGTCACCTGTGGCTGGGCTGGGGCTTGGACGGGAGTCTTGAACTCTGGCTCACACCTTGCTGAACTGCTTTTATGCTCAAGAGTGAAGGTGGACCACACTAAAAAACGCCACATTACAAGTGCTGGAGACTTCTTCCTGATGAGGAAGGTGCTAGGCCATTGTTTATATTTCTAAGTGCCATAACCTTGCAGTCCCAGCCATGTATGGAATTGCAAGCTGCTCTTCTCAGAGTACATTCAGCATTAAAGAAGAGCCTGATCTAAACTGTTTAGTGAATATATTTGCTACTTGCTTTTTAGCTATGAGGTTCCAAAGAGGCCCCCAGAGCTACTCAGGAGAGGGGAATGAGCTCAGAAGATAGGTGGATGGGCACTGTGGCTCAACAGAAGTTCAGAAGGCTTTGTGTACTCTCATTGTGTGCAAGTCTGAAGCAGACTCGGCTCTCCTTTCGGAAGTGCAGCGGACCAATGGCTATAGCAGGCAGTGCCAGCTGATATGTGCACAGGCTGTAAAAACATCTTTAAAGCATTTCAATCTTTGCTGTAGAAAAAAAAAAAGCAAAAATTCTTCTTGTGGTTGGTAAAGAACAAGAAGAACAAGATGTGACATCTTTATCAGGGGAAAGTTGTTTCTCTCCTAAAGTCCTTTCACTGAAAATCTTCCTTGTATTATCAAACAAAAAAAAAAAAGAAAGAAAGAAAAAAAAAGGGCAAAACATCAACAAAACACTTGGGCTTCTGCAGACTGCTTTGCGTCCACTAGTCTGAGCACCTGAGATTCAAAAAGCCCTGCATTTGAGAAAAACCCTTAGCAAGTATTTATTTACCATGTAAAACTGTTAAAAGGCTGCTTTTTTTGGTTTTGCCCCCCACTCGCACCCGCCCACCCCCCCCAGCATACATTGCTTATCAATTGGTTATTCTCCTTATCTTTTTCTTTTCCTTCATATTTTATTGAGGGGTGATGAAGGAGGGGGAGTTGTTGCTATTGTTGTAAAGAAGATTCTGGAATCGGTGAACACAACGTAATAGTATTTTAAATAATGAGAAAAAATTCCACATGGAAAGCTCATCTGGCTGTGGCAGTTTGTGACTGAATGAGAGAAAAGTGCCCTAGAAGCTATTCATTAGGAATTCACTGGAAGCTCTCAAACAAGCCTGGCAGAAGCTGAAATTGAAGTGGTCTCTGACCTAATTTTCTTCTGCATGAAACATCTGCATCAAGGCACTCTTTGATGTATTCCACTTGGCTCTGTCTACAGTATTGTATCACATGGCTTCAGAGTTGCCTCAGTTTTAAAAGACATTTCCAGCCTGTAGAAGGTAATGTGATGTTACTGCTACCCAAACTAATCACTCAATATGCTCCCGAAATAGAAACAATAGAGGTTCAGACAACGATGTCTGCTTTGCAGTCAGTGTTGCTGCCTAAGCTCACGGTTTAAAAAACCCAGATCTGTGATATTCATCTCATGTAATTCATCAACACCAGGAAGGGGAGGGAGAGGGGGGAACTGTGAGCCTTCTGTGTAATAGTATGTCAGAAGACACAATGCTTTACATGTGTGAGCTTTGCATTCTTTGCCGCTCCAGCCATACAGTTAGTTTAGCACATTAGAAACAAAAACAGGGAAATGTTGGAGGACATTATCATAAAACCTCAACAGAAGGAGCTCCTGGTTTTCATTTTGCTGTTTGTTCTCTGCTGATTGACACCAAAGCTCACGGTGAAAGAAATGCAAGCATGTTTGTGTAGATGCGTGGATGATGTGTGATGTATTTTGAATATATATATTTTTCCCCTCCTTTTCTATTCTGCACCACAGTACACATTTCAGATCCTCTTTCAAGCTCTTCTCCAAGTGGTGTAGAAAACATCGTTGCACAAAGATATCTCTATATACATACACATACACACTTACACACATATATGCAGATAAATGCATAAATAAGAAATTTTTAGGGTCACTTCTTTGCTGGGAATGAATAGATCTTAGCCTTCTCCAGAAAGGTTTTCTGCTCAGTCTTACCTAATGGCATGCTGCTGTTTCCCCAGCCTTGCTTGTATTATGTGAATAACTGTGGTGTCTTTTGTATTCCACCCCCTGAAGAAGAATCCTTTGAAATTCTAAATGACTGTGCTGCGGATTTTAATGTCTGTCTCTTAGAAATAGCCAAGCAATACCCACTCATGGAGCAAGATGCAGCAAGCCTTTTGAAAGTTATTCAGCCTGCTTCCTCAGCCTCATGAGTGTGTGCGTGTGTGTATACATGTGCTGTTTAATGCTCTGAATGTATGGCAGGAATACATTATTTCCCTGTGAATCACTTTCTCTCTTCTCCTGTCCATCTACTCCACCCCCCAAATCTCTCCTACTTTTGTTGATGTGGGAAAAATAAAGCTAACTGGCTAGGGAGCTTGTATAGGTCTTGTGGGTACAGCATGAGATGAGTTGGTAGCTTCTCAGTACGGTTCCTTGCAGAGATCAGAAAGAAAAGGCAGCCCTATTGCTACTAATTAGATGCCTCCAGGGTAATCACAACAGAATAGCCATGGCCCAGGAGCCTCAAAATAGCCTGCTCCCTGGGGTAATTTTCCCAAGTTTGGGCTGAGACATGTCAGGAAGGCAGAGTGGAAGGAAAAACACACTCACTCCTGTCTGACTTCACAGCCGGCGGGTACCTGTGTCCTCTCTCTGGTCCTTCTCCTTTAAGCCTATGTTGCTTTGCTTCACTGATCAGTAGAGGACTTGTATCTGGTAGCAATGGTATAATTAATTCTTTATACAAACAGCTGCTCAATTCCCCGTCGAAGCAGTGAGTTGTACTGTGCTAGGAGCTGTGACAGCCAACTCCAGCTCTAGAGGACTTACTTCTTTAGAAGTGCATGGTCCAGAGACAACTGGGACAGGCGGGGAGAGGTGAAGGGATGCACCCAAGGTCACGCTGCCAGTAACCAGGAAGCAAACTCCACCTCATCTTCTGATGGCCAAACTGCGGCACTTTGAGGTGGGAACACCCTGTCTCTTCTTCTGCAGACAAGCACCAGGCGAGCCCCCAGTGCCTGTTGCCAGCAATAAATCTCCTTGAACTAATTTTGTAAAGGACAAAACCAACACTGTGCAAAAAAAAAAAAAAGCCCCATAACTTCTTTGCACGTCTGTTGTTTCTGGAAGGGCAGTGAGGAGCAGGGAACTCCTCTCCCACCACATTCAAAAATAACAGCCCCAAAGAGTTGTTTCAGAGAACCTATTTAAATGAGAAAAGGCAAGGTCTCCCAGTGAGCACGGAGGTTGATTTATACTTCTGCACGGACGTGGCTGGCTGCGGATGGTGGCTGGCAGAAGCTTATCATGCCCACTCTAAAAATAACGATCACCAATGGGCAAGATCTGCTCACGCAGACCCAGCCTTGGTTCTCAAACGGTGACATGACATTCAAAAGTGTCCGAGAGACTCTTTGGCAGGTGTGTGATGCTGAAGAATCCAGAGAGGTCACAGCAGCAGGGCTTCAAGCAAGTGGCTCCTGTCCAGGGAGAAGTCAGTTTGCTCTCCAAGTCTGGGAGATGCCGAGGGCTGGGGTTTGCTTTCTGTTGTGGTTTTAATTTTTTTTTCCCCACGAACAGCTCCTTTCCTCCCCTTTCTCCATCCTCTGCCTCTGCCTTTTCTCTGGGTTTTATGGTGGTGTCAGACACCTGCCTGCTATGGGGGGATTGTCATGCCTTCCAAATGTTCCCTACCCAGCTCTTTGGGTAAATTAAAGCCATTATTGTTTCTCACTGGTTGACCTGAGCTCTGGAGACCCCTGTTTTGCAGTGCAGAAAGCTCCAGTCTTTTCACCAGCGTGATGTTTCCTCTTTATCCACCCCCTTTACATGTGAACCCTGGAAGACAAGCTGGGTTTTGTCTATTCATTTGGCAGATGGTTAGATTCAGATCTTACAGGAACATAACGTTAGAAATGGAGCGTGTGTATGTTTGTGTTTGTGCGTGGTGGCGAAAGGATCCCAGATCATTTTCTTCCTCTGTGGTCTTATAACTGCCAGCAGTTTCACACAATCTCCTGTAGGTAACAGGAATAAAAAAGCTGCCTTTTTTTTTCCCCCTTCCTTTTTTTTTCTCCCCCAAGTCTGTGCTGTATATACCAGCAGTGTGGTCTAGGCCAATGCTGAACATTTGTGCCTTGGACAATAGCACAGCCTGGCCTGACTATTATCAGCTGCTGTTTTCTGGTTAGCTTTCCTTTTATTCAAGTGCACAATGCAGGCCTTTATCACCCTTCAGTCATAGTGACTCTTGAGGAATACATCTGGTTTTCTCTTTCAGCAGCTCTGAAAAGGTCAGTCTGTTCATTTCTTATTCGCAGGACACCACATTTTTTTCTGAGCTGGAAAGACAGGCCTACACCTTTTCATTCCGTCTTGTACATAATTAGACATGGTGTCGCTCTAGAAACCTACCCTTGAAATCCTCCCGAGTAACTCTTTCAGAGACAGAGGAGACGCGGCAAGGGAGCGAGTGAGCGGGGGTGGGGGGGGGGACGACCACTTCCATCCGGTCTTAAATCTCATTGTGTGGTCACAAAAGCACTTCCCCAGCATTGCCAGCCTGCTTTTTTTTCCCTCTTCTTCTTCTCCTTCTTCTCCCTCTCCTTTTCTCTCCCCCACCCCCTCCGCCTTTTCCCTCCTAATGCTGGCTGTTGCTTTACGAACACACCGCACATGGTAGAGGCTCTTGCATAAAGAAGTCCTCAGATTATTTGTGCAAATGAGGTTGCAATCGTTTTCCCTTCCACGACATCCCACATTCTTCAGGCAGGCTGTAACACAATAGCAAGTGTGCCCAAAAGGACAGAGCTCGCAGCAGCTGGTGTCTGACAAATTATCCTGCTCCAGACAGGCAAATGGTGACTTCAGCTCCAGCCATCCAAGGGATGTGTGTTTTGGTTTCTCCCTCCACGCTGGGTAGGGTGGGCCAAATTATCCTGTGGTGGATAACAGTGCCAGCCCCTTGGACCCAGAGGGTGTCAAGTCTGCTGAAGGTCATTTTCCTTACTCAGCTGCTGCTTGTGTATTTCGGCAGGAGAAGCACCAGGCAAGGCTGTCACCACTGCCTGGGTGACAGCAGCTTCTGCCACCTCCGTGGTGAGGGGGAAAACACCCTGAGAACTTGGATGGTCTTGTGCATCTCCTGAGGAGTGACTGCCAGATTCGTTTGACAAGGAGAAATTGTCTGAGGACAATTAGTATAAAACTGCTGGTTTATAAACTTAACCTGCCAGGAGCACTAAGCTATGGGAGTACAAGTCTTGAACTCTTGAAACATACCCAGTTTATAGTTTCTGATTGGTTTTCTTTACATATTTCAGCTTTTCCTTTTTCTTGCATCATTATTTCTCTCACGTGGTCAAAAAGCATCTTGTAGGCTAAAACCCGAGAGGAAAGGCTATCTGTTTTTCTTTGCTTTCACCCCATTTTACATGTGTTCATGGTGATGTGGTTGCAGTCCATCAGGGCAACCTTCCTTTTTTGCCCTTTGTAAACACCATAGGAATTGAGCAATTGGTGCAGGACCTGTTCCCAAGCAGGGGCAATCCCTACAGTTGAAATATCGTAACATTAAACACAAACTTCTAGAAATCATAGTCACCATAGCTTTTTTTCTATTGACAATTTCTCCAGGCCAGATGTGGATATGCTTCATGTCCCCAGCTCCATCACCTTGCTGTGGTGGTCAGAAGAAAGCCAGCAGAGTAAAAGGTGGACAATGCACAGTGGGAGAGTGGTATCAAAGCAGCTGATGCAGATGAGACCAGAGACCTCCTATTTCTACTCCAGCATTTCCAGGGAGCTGGTAGGTTTTCTCCTGTACAGCTGAGCCCAGAGACATTGCCTTGCCCCAAGGAGTTCACAGCAGAAGGAGAAAGGTGAAAGGAGAAAAATGAGATTAAACAGGAAAATTAATTTGCTACTACACTATACTACTCCATGAGCTAGCTGTGAGACTAGAAACAGACCCTCCTCCTGCATCTGTTTATTGAGTTCCTGGACCATATCTTCATTAATGGACAACCCCTCTTGTTTTGCACAGAGGACTTGATCTACAGCTCCAGTATGGCAGATGTGTTTAAAGAGCCACACTTCTTATTTAAGTGAGTTTTGTATTCTAAAGCAAGGGACAGGATAAAGACAGAGGGAATTTATTTTCTGGTATTAAATTTCTTGATTGCTTTAGAGAGGTATATATATTTATATATATATTTCAAATTAAAGCCTTCTGAGACTTTTTGTGATTTACAGTCCTTTAGCAGTGAATAATGGCTTTAGGATACAGAAGAAACATTTGAAATCTTTATTAAATTGTCTATATGATAGCAGCTCCTACTAATACAGTCAGACTTTGGGGTTTATCACTGTTTCTATCAAGGATCCTGATTTTCAGGGGTTTAGAACAATGTGGTCTTAAAACCTGCCCACAGCTAAAATACATTTTTGGTCTTATCACATCAGGCTTACAGTAAATTGGAATAGAAATTAGAAAAGTCCAAGAATAGTTATGTGGTTTCTGGTTACTTCTTGTAGAAAGACATAAAAGTTCAGAGTCCTGGCCTGCTGTAAAACATAATGCTCCTTTCATCCCAGCAGTGCCTTACCTGATAATTTACATCTTTTTTTTTCATGAGGCTGAATTATCACCACCTTGTCTCACACAATTTGCCTGCACATGAGATACTACAACATAGAAAGAAAGATCTGGACCCTGGCTGAAAGCCTGAGGTGTTGTCATCCTCAATGTTGTCATCCTTCTGTCCACAATTAAAGATGGAAAGTAGGTCTTCCTTGAAAAGACATCTCTTTCTTTAACATCCTATGGCAGTGAGTTCTCCACAGAACGTAGCCATTTAATTGTTTGCTGTGTGTTATTCTTTTACAAGCACTGATTTCTATTGATTTGTGTTTTCAGGATAAAGCATGCCATGGTGATACCCTCTTTCAGAATATAAAACTGTAACAAACATTTTGGTTTTGGTTTTGGTTTTTTTGGACCAATGGAGAAATCTATCTCCAGGTGCAGCTGTAACAGAAATAACAATGAATGTAATAAACTACGAGTATAAGACACACCAATAGAAGCTGATTTAACCACTCATTGTTAAAAGCAATAGATTATTGATTATTTATGTACTGACATAATAACTTAAAACTTCATGAAAAAAAACATAATCTGTTGATGATATTAATGATTTATTGACTTATTTTCAATTTGGAAGATATTGCTGTGGCAAACTTGAAAGATTTCATTAAAATTTTTGAAAAAAGTTAGCTGTCTTTGTAGTGGTCAAAGCCATAAGACCAAAAAGAAGAATTCCTGTAAGAAGGAGTAGCTTTATTGCAGCTATGATAGTCTCAGGACATGAGAAAGAGAAAGTTTGTAGTTTAGAATTAACTTTTCTGTCAGAGATGATCTAGCAGTTACATATCTAATTTGACTCAGATAAGTTGTTTTTAGCTTTGAAGTATTTCAAACATTAGAAAAAAGTTTTTAAGAGTCAAAATCTTTCCTGCTTTTCCAACTACACCCGACTTGTCTACTTAAACATATCACTTCAACAGGCCAACGTCATCCCCAGCAAGGTCAGTTTCATATTTCTGGAATACCTTATTCAAAAAAACCTTAATTTCATAGCTAATTTCCAGATTTTATTCCAATTGGAGGTGGATGATGTCAAATCTGCTAGCATTTCTTAGCAAACTTAAGTTCCAGTTTTCCACTAGGTCTTCTACAAAGATGGGCAAGTTTATTCAGACATCAGCACTGTACTTCATCTGACAGCCTTAAAAAGCTGTAAACCTTTCTGTCTTGGGAGGTGCCTGAGCAAGCCTGATTTGTGGGTGAGTAACCACAGTTACAAGCCTGCAGCACTCTCTAGGTTTCAGAGCATCCTCTTTTTCTATGAGAAGCCTCAGAGAGTTTTCGAGCATCCTTGCTCCTAACTTTTCTGTGTGGGAAAGGCCGGAAGTTCTCAGATGAGAACTTAGAGTTTTGTCTTTGCCTGTCTCTACAGCTGTGTGTCTTATCTGCATGCATGTGCTGGGAAAATGCATATAAAGGTAGGTATATGCATTTACATATGCAGTGTGTAAATAGGACAGCCATTGTCTAGCTGGGCACCTTTCATCTTCTTGAAATGTAGGCTGACTTCAAGCAGGGACAGCAAAATGCTTCCTTTCCTGGAGGCCAAACAAATTTTTTGCTCCCGCTGTTGATGGACTACCCATTTGCACATCCCTCAGATGTGCAAATCTGTGATCCCCCCAGAGTTACACTTTCCACCTCCTGCCTATCCCTCCCCTCAAAATATTATGTGCATGGACATGTGAAATGAGGTTAGAGGCTACATCCAGCCCACCAGCTGTAAATTCCACAACCTGACATGACAGCATCAGAAGGCTTTTGAGTTGTTTTAACTTATTTTTCTTCCCAATCTACAAATCCTGGTGAGACTGATACTCAAGTATTTTATTTTCTTTTTTTTCCCCCTTCAGAATGTGTTACCATTGTAAATGCTGCTGGGTTGCTAATTAAATGCTATTTAAAGTTTAAAATTATTAAGATTTTTGTATCATTTTTGTCTTAAACTTGTGGGGGAAAATTGCATTACTTTAGCATTTTTTAAGCATGTTTACGATCAGATACATATCTTCGTAATTTGATATAGAGGAAATGGCAACAAAAACATTTTCTATAGAGTCCTTTTCAATAATTCATTCCATAAATATGCAAAGCTCTTGCCTATGTTTAGGGATATAATCTGTGTCCTTCTATTGGATATCATATACATGCTTAAAAGTGCGCTTCTGCTGTTGAACCTATCTACATAGGTTTGTTGTGCCACTTAGGTGACCAGGTGAAGTTCAAGCTGCACATATGCATGGATTTTTAGAAAAGGTACCCGCTTCGCTCTGCCTGCCACAGGCTGTGAAGTTCAATATACCACAAAATCAGAAGAAAGCCTGATTATCCTGTGGCAGTACAAAATGCTAGATCCAGGTCTGACGTGTCTTGAAGTCACTTGCACTATCTAAATGAACGGGACAGCAGACATTACACTTTGTGGTGTAATGCTCTATTTTGGGACTGAACTGGTAGACTCCGGTATGCCCCAGAAGGCTCTTGTATCAGGACTCCAGTAGTCTCTCTAGCCCTTTTTAGTTACCATACTCAGAATGTGAATAAAGACTATCACAGTGTTTGGGTCTTTTTTTTCAGAAAACCTCCAGCTCTGAGGCTATGTAGCTAAAGATTATGAAGTGAGTCCCAGCTGTTGTGATCACAGAGGGGCGGGCTTGAAAATTCAGGATGTGAATCAAAAGCAACCAACATGTTATTTCACTAGCACTGAAGTCTTGATTCATGACATCATACCACTTGGTGACAACAGTGGTGGGCTCTTCCACTCCTCTGTGTGTATCACCACTGTACTGCATTTTGCTACTGGCTGAAATCCTAAAGCTTGTCAGGGCAAGAGATGGCTCTTGTGTACATATGTGTGTGGTACCTAGCAAACAGGACCCCTGCAGAGAGCTTTAGCAGTACTGTTCTGCAGATGTTATTAACAGTTTGCTGTGATAAAACATGAAGAACTGATCTCAGATCTGGGAATGGGTTCAAATCAGGTTTCTGGACTCAAACACCCCTGAAGCTCAAGGATTTTGAACATCTGAGCTCCACTATACACAGGACATCTCTTACACCTGGAAAGTCCCAGGCAGATGCTGAAACATCTCTTACCTTGCTGGTGTTTCTACAAGGTGCAGGTCACAATTCTGAAGTCTGTGAAGATCTCAGCAAGCAGTGACTGAAAACTCAGGGTGTGGATTTCTGTATTCTGATAGCATAAATTAAGCACTTATTCTTCCTTTTTTGCGGTTTCTTATGTGTTAATCCAGCCATACCAGCCATACCAGCCAGTCCGTGAGGGGGGCTACTCACTTTCTTAGCGCTCAGCATCATTTGTTTTCCTTATTCCTTGTTCCTGTCACAGGGCAAACACTATTGCTGTCACTTAGAAAAATAGGATTTTGCCTGCTGTGCTTGAGAAATCTTCAGCACCAGGCTGATTGTATAGGTTCCAGGAACTCCTGTTGTAAGGCTGGGATTCAGCCGACTGATCTATAGCTGCAAAGGTTGACTGCTTTACCGCACCAGCATAAAATGGAAATGTTGTAACATTCCCATCTGTGAAGACTTGCCAAAACAGTTTAGTGTTTCAAAAGCTGCGTACTGAACGAAGACAAGATCTCACTACAATCTGTGGGAGCTGGGAGAGTTTATGAAGCAGAAAGTAAGGGCTAAAGGAGAGATCAGACCAGTGATAGTTTACTGGCCTTGCAATTCTTTTAAGAGGCGCTAATGGTAGTGGACTGCTACAGTGGAAGTAGACCCAGACTCATTTAAGGCAGTAGCATGAAATTGGTTGCAATAAAATTATGCATTAAATGTGCATTATGTTTAATAAGACTGTATTGCACTCCCAATGTTTACTCTGTGCCCATTGAGGCTGATCCAATTTTCTAAAGTTCTCCAATTGGTTTGCTATCAGGTTGTCAGCCAGAAGGTCAAATTTCATTTGCTGTTAGTACATGTCTCCGTTACTTTGCTAAGGCATTTACACTCCATATTCATTACCACTTCTTCTTTTTTTTTCTATCTCCTGTAACTTGACTGCTCCAAAATGCTCCCTGTAGGTGGCATGTTTGACACAAATGAGATCAGTCTTTAATAGATGTCAACTCAAGAACATACACATGCGCGAACACGCACTTGCACAAACATGCAAGAAAAAGAGCGGAGAAGGCTATTTCCAGACCCACATTGGAGGTAATTTTATGCTGTTTCACGCAAGGTGCATAAGTGACCTCTGTGAAATCACGGGTTTCGGATATGAAACTGGGAGTGTAAGTAGAGAGGCTGGAATATATGGTTAGAACAGTATGTGATCATGACTACACCAAACTGGGAGCTGGATTGTTTTAATCAGAGGCAATGATAGTTTTAGTGTTCCAAAAACACATTATTTCCCAACATCTCAACAAACTCTGTCAGCACTGCGCTCAATGTGGGTAATGCAGGCGAGGAACCAGCAGGCATACTTTCTTAGGGTTTTCTGTTTCTTCGTAAATGCTTAAGCAGGAAAATACAAGCCTGCTTGTATTCTGTTCTCTTCTGTTAGGAGATCATGTTGAGAGAATTCAGCATGTCTAACAAGTTTCAGCCAATAACATAGCATTCATCACTCCAAAACGGACTGTCCCTGTTAGCAAAGCTGGCTGGGTTACCCAGAAGGAGCCATTGTCCAGGGACACTCGGTACTCTGCCTTGGCAGTGAGGTCTATGCCTAGCCTTCAGCTTGATTAGTTAGGGAAAATGCAGTGGAAGCCCTAAAAAGTCTTGCCAACGCCTCACATAATGAAGTGTTTGAATTAGCTAGCTGCAAGGTATGTCCACCCTGCTGTCACCGCTCTGTCTCCACACTAATGTAGATGTACCCATGTTTGCTTTAAAGCTATACTGGCAGGCTGCTAGCTATATGCACCCAAAACCTGCCTGAGGCACTGCTGGGGAGCCTGCAGGCACACTGGATCATGGGAGCCACTCTGAGTGTAAAGCCTGAGCCAGCAGAGGAGTACAAAGTCATGGCACCAGCAGCTTTTTACAGTGCAGCTTCTTCTCTAGAAGATGGCTGGGTATAAATGGGACCTCTCCACACCATCTGGAGACCTCTTCTCACCTGCACCTTCAGAGGGGAGCCCCGCTAAAGGGAGGTGCTGCATTGCCTCAAAACACAAGGAGGCTAGGGCAGAGCACAGGGCATTTCTGATTCACCACATGGCCAGCCTCCATCACCACTGTTGTCCCTCCGGTACAGACTGTGGGATAATTTGTGCTACCTGTCTCTGGAGAGATCCACATTTTGATGTCACTCTTCTGCAGTTCATCCAGTTATTATGTGGAAGTGACAGTCTATAGATTTTGAGTTTATGAGCTACTCATTTTTGAGCTTACAATGCCTTATTTTCAGAAGACATTGAGCATCTGACCTATTTTATAAAAGCGCTTTGGGTGTTGTGAGCTGGATACCAAAACCTGTGGTCCCCTAAAGACATTACTTTCAAAAATCCTCTGAGAAATTTTGCTACCAACCTCTAAAAGGGAATAATGTGTTTCTTGAACGCCATCTTTCTCTAGACATGGGTGATGATCCTGATAGCACTTTTACAAGGGTTTACAAGTGCAGCTCTGGGCGCCTGCTGTTCTGAGGTGCCGTTGTTTGGGGCCCTGAGTCCCACTAGCAGGTGGGGAGGACCGAGTGGATAAGCCAGAGATGTACCTGCCCATGATCTGCTGCAGACTATGCGATGTGCCTTTGATCCATATGTGGCATGAGAAGGTCCCCATCCCCTTCAGATGGCCTAGAATAACCTTTGGCAGAGGACTGAGGCAAACAGCTGAGGCAGTGGCCGCCTTAGTTAACCCAGTTAAATCCATCTGCAGCCATGAGTCAGAGCCCTAAATCTATGTGCTTCCAGTCCCCACCTGCTTCACACTTGTCCTTTCATTTTTCCTCAAACAGTGAGCAGTGGGCCCGGTTTCTTCTAGGTGTCTGTCCACGCTTTCATGTAGTACTCATCTTTTCTTCATTGGGATGTCACACTGCTGGAGAAAATAGTGCTGCTGTTAACTCCTATGTATGTCCCAGAGCTCCCACGTGGAAGGACAGGGTCAGAGAGCCCTGAGGAAAAAACGGGACAGCTGAACCTTTGGCTGCATGGAGAATCCTGGATGAGACACACTGTGTTAAGGTTGCAGCTCTCAAAAGCCTTCCCACTATCAGGTAGTCAGCCTAGGCAAAGGATCTAGGCTTCACCCAGGCTTCCTCAGTGGGCACTGTGTTTTGGACAAGTGTAGTCCCCAGTCAGAAGGATGTGTTACATACACGTGTAATATTTTCCTTGTCTTTTTCTTTGTGATGCAACTTTCTACTTCATCCCAGTTGTTTGTGTTTGCTACTGCTAACTTGAGGCTGAGGGATAGAGGAAGGACTAAACTTCATTGGTGCCTGCTAGCCAAAGACTTACAAAAAAGGGTACAGTTTTGCTTTGGGTAAATTAGATTAAATTGCTGAGAACAACAAAAGCAAACAGCCTCAGCTATCTGGTTTCCATGCATAGGAAAGAAGGACCTAATCCTTTTTCCACTGAAATCAGCAGATGGGATCTCACTGAACTCAGTCTGCATTGTATCAGGCTACAAGTAAATACTTCTTATTCTGGCATTAATTTTTATTATTATTTTTATTATTATTATTACAATCTTTGAGTTCTTTTTTGTCCTTTGTATTTTTCTGATTTGCTTTGGCATCATTGTGTTCCACCAGAAGAGTGGGCTGTGGAATATGTTTGTGTGACGATAGATGGCCCATGCTATTATATTCCATGATTTACATATAATTGCATAATTTACATGTAATTGGTAGAAGGCCACTGTAGTCATGAAAGCACAGCTGATATATACTTGCAGTTAAAACTCCCTTATCAAATAATAGGTGCTCACACAATGAAAGGTAAAAGGAGCTGGTCTGCTTTATATCAAGTATGGATTTGGATAACAGTGATTTGGGCTTGGGGTTTTTTTTTTTTAATAGTATATATGATTTGCCGCAGGGAGGAACAGTCATCCTAGTCAACCTTAAATTTTACCATGGTCCTGTGCAGGAGAAAGTGAATCTTAATTCCTCAGCAGCCCATGAAAAAGAATTGTTGTGACTTGCATGGAGCCAGTGTAGGAACCCACAACATCCTTCAGTGCAGCCATCAAAGCAGAAGGAAGAAGACTCCAAGACTCAGTTCAAAGGACAATGAAGTCCTGTTTCAGCACAGCACAAGCACAGTCATTTTGACCTGAGTAGATGTAAGGTTGTAATCCAGGAAGGTGCTTACACACATGCCTGCCTGTAAACAAATGCTTAATCCCATTGGAATCAACTGGGCCCCAGCTCAGCTTGAGCTTTCTTTGCTGTGCTGAACTTAAACATATGCAGTGATGGGAAAAGCGTTCACAGCACCCTCATCTTTAACAAGCACAATGGAAAAAGTTTGCAGTGAAATCAGCGGGACTCCAGCTAATGTGATTAAGCGCCTTTCTGAATCCAGCCTTCTGCAAACCCAAGTCCATGGACGCTATTCAAAGTCTGCTGAGGGCAATGGGTGCTGGATCAGACCCTGGATGAAACTGGATTTTCTCACACTTCTGCAACCTGAAAAAAGGCTGAAAAGATTTGAGGAGGAAAGAAAGGGTAATCAAGGGTGTGTTTTATTGCTTCACTACCTTTCAGAGAAACAGCTGGTGAAAGAAATGAGTGAGGTTATGAGAAAGTAGCTGGTTCCAAATGGATTCTTTTATTTCTCTCCTCCAAACGATCTGCTAGTTTTGGTTTCTACTCTGCCCAGAACTAACTGAGATCAGCAGGCCGCGGACCGTGTGTAGAGCACAGATTATGCAGGAATAAGCTGTTCTCTCATTCCTTCCAGCCCTGCTCTTTTGTGTGTTCCCTGTTTAAATTCAAGGTTCCTTCTCTTTGTGTTTCGAGGGGTTTGTCTGATTAAAACTAAATAGAAGCTGGAGGACTAGATGTTGTCTGTGGCTCATGCCCATATTTTCTATAAACTGCTGGCAAGCATGTGAAGAGTTCTTCAAATTGACAGTGCACACAATGTCCAAACCTAATTTGAACTGCATGGTGCAGCTTCAGCTTTCAATCACACAGCACTTCCTCTAAAACAGTGTCTGCAGCTACATTTCCAAATTGGGACATTTGAGAAATTGCTCATCATGCAGCTCCCTCAATAGACCAGTATATGTTTCAGCAGAATCAACAGGCTGACAAACTCCAGGCCACTGAGAATTTTATGTATCGGAGAGCGCGTGTCGTACATGAATCAAAGTGCGTGTCATGCTTTGGGACTTGGTATGTGTATATCTAGAAACATTTTCCATTATGGTTATTAATTATTGGGATGCTGTAAACAAGTCACCCTTCCTTACACATCTTGTTTCAGCTCCATGAAGCAACAGAGAGGTCGTGCCAAACGACATTTTCAGCCCAAAAAGGCTCACTCACCTGCTTTGCTCCAAGCACTGTGAATGATCTTATTGTGCTTGATGGAACATGCTTGTTAAAATTAAGGATGTTGTTAGTCTTTGTGGGATTGACATTTAAAATGTTTGTAGAAGCAGGAGTGGAGGTGGGTACGTAAAGAAGACTAGGCTTCTGCATGGGACAAAGGAGAGGGGTTCCAAAGCTCTGAGGATCTGTTCCCATTTCCAGCTGAGGTTTGGCCCTGTGGCCTGCTCAGTCTCTCAGCAATGATTGACCTCCATGGGGTGTTGTGATGGTAAAGTCATTAATGTCTGGGAAGTACTCAGAGACAATCATGATGAGCACTATAAAAAAGCCTGTAAATAATAAATTAAAAGTTTCCTTTTGCTGACTAATACGTGTTGTACTTTATCTTTTACCACATCAGAAGTGCACAATTTAGCCACTACACAAAAACGCTGAGGTAAAATTTGGGTTTCAACACAGCTTTGAGAAAGCTATGTTGTAAACAGGGAGCTAAGGAAAAGGAGATCTGTGAACTGAAGGGTTTTTCTGAGATGGAAACCTACAGTTTCTCCATCATCACTTGCAACAAAACCACCTTTGACATAGCAAGTTGGTTTTATTCAGGAATAGCTTTTTTTTTTTGGTCTTGTTTTGGGTGAGGTTGGGGCCAGGGCTGGAGTTTTCTTTGTTTGTTTTTCTGTCAACAGTGGCTCCCAGAGCAAGTGAAAAGTAGTAGCAATGGTGAGTTTGCATTTTGCTTTCTTCAGGAGTAACACTTATAAAAAGCTTACTGATGTCCATCACAAAAACAGTTCTGGGCCATCAGAGACAATATCTTGGATACCTTCTCCTCTGCCACAGACTTCCTGCATGACAATTGGCATGTAGCTGAATGCCTTCATTTCCCACACACTAAAAAAAAAAACCAAGTTTTTTGATAAAAAGGCACATATTGGGAGAGTGAGTTAGAAGCACTGATTGTGCTTTGATGGGCTGTAATATCTGCCAAGATGCACACTGGCTTCAACTTAGAGGTGATTGTTTTACTCTCTTAGAAGGCAAGTGATGCTTGAACTGAGTTGGCTACTGCTCAAAGTTCAAGAAGTTTGCTAGACTTGGAGACCTGAGTCTAAATTTTTGATTGGAATTTGTGTTGTTATAACTTAATTTCCTGTGTGTTGATGGATAGTCATTTTGCCATTTTAATATACAGCAGTTCACCCAATCTGCACATTACAGATCTCAGAAGGTGGAAAATGGGAATCTAAAGTCTTGGTTTGGATTCTGTGGTGCCTTAACAAGACAAACCCTAACTACATCAGGATATTATTCCTTTCATTAGGGCTACAAGACTTCATATTCTGAATAGGCACACTAGTGTCCACGCATATGTAGAGGCAGTTTGCTTGTGGGGAGAAAATGCTTCACTGAGAGACTTCAGGATTGTGTTTTTCCAGCTGTGCTGCTGTCATGCCATGCTACTTAGGAAACATCTGTTATCTCTCAGTGACTCAGTTTCCCTATCTGAAAATTACAATGCTTGTCTTTCTTCGACTGTAAAGAGTTTAAAGTGGTGCCATGGAAAAGTTAATTTAGAACAGCTATTACATATATATAACATACAAACAGACAGAAAATTGGTGTGATGAGGCCCAAGATGTTGCTTAATCTACTGGCACATATGCACTATTATGCCAAGTTTGATATCCCTCAAATGTCTCCTCATCTGACTTTTGTTTCAAGAAATTGTCCTTCTGTCTCATTCACCTCTGCCATGTAAAGGCGGAGACAGAAAATCCCACAGTAGGGTTCATCAGATGGATGCGATCATCTTCCTGAGGTGTTTATCCAATGTTTTTGTTTGTTCCACCACCTTTTCAGTAAGGAAAATTTCTGAGCTGTGCTTAAGAATGCCACCTCTCCTTGGGTAGCCTTTTCATGTTTGTGGTTTTATTACTGGCATGTTATTTCAGGTCAGCTGCAGTAACGTAGAGCAGGTCTTGCTGTTGGCATGGTGGAGCTGAGTGTGAAGAAATGTTTTCTAATGCTAGAAAACAAAATGTCTGTGAAGGCTGTTTTCCATTTTCTGAGCAGAAGAACATGATAGTGTCTTGAACTGTGCAGTGGCTTTGAGTCCTAGGGCTTTGGTCTGAGGAACCTAACTGGGATTTGGCTTCCCCAGTGTTCCAGTTGGCACAATATTCTAGCCATGCACAGGGGAATTTGTACCCAGCACGCAGTCCTTCACATAATGGATATAAATATGATTCTTGGAATTTATCAAACAATAGGCAAGAACAGTATTCCCAACAGGCTGGAGGGGAGCAGTTAAGTACGAAGGAAACACCTGCAGAAGTGGGTATCCATTGTTTCCTTTTGATGTTTATCACTGTGCCTAAATCTGGAAAGAATAGGATCTTCTGGCCTTCAAAAACAATTTCCTTCCTAGCCTTTATTGCTTGGAGGAATCTGTCCTTCTCAAGGATTCCTTTTTTGGAGACAGTGAAAATTATCTCTGAGCCTGGGTGAAATTTCATCTCCAGCTCCTCTTAAGGCTGAGCAGGTAACTTTTACAGATCAGGTCATTTAAAATGAAGGGCTGTGGTGAGTGACATTTGTGAGGTGCATCTCATGGTGGTATAGGCTGATATGCCAGGACAGCACTGCAGAATCAACATTAGGAGGGAGGTGCGGAGGAGGTGGATGAAGCCTGGGACAGGGTTGAGGCTGCTACGTGAAGGTTTCCAGATCAGGGGCCTGACAGGCACAGTCCTGTCCTCCAGCATTTCTTTGGCACTCTGACAGATGAAAACTGCAAGGAAATGAAGAGGTAGCCTGATCCTCATGCATTTTTGATCAGCAGAAGGGCCTGACCCCTGCACGGTGCGAGGTCGCGAGCAGGCCCTCCCTTTGCCTTGTCACCTTTGGAGACAGAAGGCATGTCTCCAAGGCCAGCCGGTTCTGCAAACCCCTAAATGCTCACATAGCATTAGGAATCCAGCTCCCACCGCTATCCCTTCTGGCCAATCCCATCACTACTCTGACTGCCTGAGATTTGTCTTCTCTTTATAGCACCTTTTATTATTCTTTTGACAGGCCTTGAATAGTGACGATGAGGAGGCAGGGGCAGCCGTCCAGTGCTCCCAGTGGTGCTGTTTAATTGTATGGTTGTTTTTCTCAAGCTGCCAGCTGGTCCTGACACTCTGCTTGTTTTCTCCCCCCTCAGGAGGCATTCTTTTGGTGGAAGTTACCTCGTTGACATTTAACTGGAGCAGCAAGTGCTGCTGAGCTGCCTTCTCCACTTCAAGAGGATCTGTGTGGCCAGCCTCCTCTTTGACTGTGCCCCACTGCTTCTCACCCAGTTTCTCTGCGTTCACAGCAACCCAGCTGCTTTTAGCTTCCCTCCCCTTCCCTTCCTCATCCAAAATCTTTCTTCTTTCCGCTCCTCTGCTGATCTTTCCTCAGGCTTCAAAATCTCTGGAAGGAAAAGGCTTGATTCTCTTCTCCTTTGTGCTGACAAAAAGAGGAACAAGGCAGCAAAGGGCTCTGAGCTGGAGGCGGTAGCTGAGCAAGGCCCTGCACGTGGCTGCAGTCCTTTCCCTGTTGCACTTTCAACCCCCTGTATGGTTCACTCAGGCTGCCCCAAACCACAGAAGCTGACAACCATATGCACAGCGCATGACTGGCAGACCTCAACTCACTCTGCCTATACTCCAAATTAACAGAGCATGAGCCCACCCCATGGCACTCATCACGCAGTCATTTTTGCCTGGCACCATGACCCCCAGCAGAGCTTACCACTTCGGCATGGTGCTGCACGCATCCTTTCTTAATGGCTCACAGCCTTCACAAAGCGTGGGCAGTGCAAGACCGTGGCTAATTGCAGTATTATATGTGGCTGTGCCATTCAAACAAGGATCACAAGGGTGCACAGGTTTCGTAGCCATCCTGCCCTCATTGACCACCATAGAACACATACTTGCCTTTGTGCATTCAAAAGTCTTCCTGTGCTGCTGTTTAACATGGTGGAAGCTTCTAAGCTGTTGACATGACCAGGAGGGCATCAAGTTACAGCTATAGACCAAGAATGACTGACTGAGAAGTGGGGATGTGGATGAGAGGCAAGGATGGGGAATCATGTTGGGTGTGTGATGAATATCATGTCACTGCTATTGCTTTTCCATCTAGCCTTTTCTACTGATCTCCCACCTTGCCACTGGATAGTTGCTTACAGTAACCAGAAGTGTGTTTATTGATAAATTCAAACAAGAAGAAAGAAATAAGCTCTCACACGCTTTCAAGATCATTAGTGCTACAATTAATAGGTATGGTATCCACATACTATAGTGAGGTAGGCATATACTGTTATGCATATAGAGTAATGCATATAATATACTGGAAATAGTTCATATTATGTATTGGAATATATTTTATATGTAATACCATTTTTTTTTTCTGCATATTCTGTCCCCAGTTACCCCAGTATAAATCCAGTGTGATAACACCAGCTTTACTGGTATCACCTTTGATTAACAGAGTTTAACAGCCATGAGAAAGCACCAGCCACAGCAGCCCAAAATGTGCCTTGCAGCCCCAGGTTTATTTACAGTATCACTACAAACAGTCTGTATGAGACGCTATGTGTCTGTCACCTCATTCAGACTCTTTAGTTTCATCTGAAACTAAATCTATCTTCCTGCTGCTGTAGCAAATCAGTCTGAGAAGTTTTCAAGGCTCCCCCTCTTTATCAGGGCAACAAGAATACATTAATGCAGCTACATTTGAGCTTGTAATGCACAGCAAGGCAACTAGGAAAACACATTAAACTGTCACACCTGGAAGAACAGGTTGGTCAACAACAGGATTCTGTAAGTATATTCAGATCAATTTTAAATTATATGCAACTTTCCCTCAGCATTTGTCATCTCTGCAATAAATGACTGGAGGAGTAAATATGAGCATGCAACTGTGGCATTTGTACATGTTTATGCAGCCAGCAGAGTAGGGATCCTTGATAAGTGCAACCTCTGGACTTTTAAAATATATACTTATGATTGCCTAAATCTCTTGAGATATACTATGTCTTGCCAATGTATCCCTTTGCTGTTATTTTTATCACAGCAGGAGACTCCAGTCATGGTTGATTCCGACTGGATTCAGCCCTGGATTTACTGTAAAAGACAATCCAGCACCAAGACCTTCATCTAAGGACTCAGCTGGGAAAGCTGCTGAGATGGTCCTTGCCCCTGACTCTCCATTTAATGTTGGCCACGAAACATTGACTTCCTCCTGAACACTGAGATGACAGAGGTTTCAATTTCTAACCATTTTTCTTGGATCTTTAGTTAGTGTAAGTTTTGCCTTACTGGAGCAGCTGTCTTTCCTTCTATCCATCTCTCTGACTCTTCAGAGAAGATTTCTAAGTCACTGATCATTGCAGGCATGCCCATGCTTTGCAGCCACGTAGCTCAGGAACACTTCCCCAGAGGACAGCACTGTTGGGATTAAAGCAGTGCAAAGTATCGCAGCTGCAGTCTGAGTATGGCCTTCTACATCTATGGCATGAAATAGGATGCAATAATCTGAAAGGGAAGATGACACAGTTGAGCAGTTATGTTGGAAGCTATTTATGTGGTCTTTCCTCAGCCAGATCCAGAGAGTCTGACTCCATTGTCATGATATCTTGCTCTCCAGTAGATACATTATATCTAGAGGAGGAAATCCTCTTGGCCATACACCTTTTGACTTGATGCAGGTTAACATTTTTCTCAAGGATAGTGCTCAAGAAGAGAGTAAGGGGCACGGAGATTACTATAATCTGTCTTGATATACAGAGAAACTGCAACAGTGATCAGGATGATGAGCTGCTGGATTCAAGCTGTCTAAAATAACTCAACAGTTCTTCTTTAACCTATTTCATCTGTAACTTAACTACCTAACCTGGCTCATTCTATTTCACCACTCTTCCACATACACCTCATCTCCTCTACAGCAGATGTTTCAGCACACAAATTCTCGCTCTTTCATTCCTGCCATTATTCCAGAAAACCTCCCAAATGGATACAGCCATGCTGACAGTGAACAGCTTTTGTTGGCTTAGCCTGCATCATGTGAAGAAGTGCTGTAACGACACTAAAGGGAAAACTCTTCCTGTGGTTGCCTATGCTCAGAAGTGGCAACAGCACAAGGTCTGTAGCATGGACAAATTTTTCTGGCTGCATATCCCTGTGGTCAGAATTGGGCTAATGCTCAAAACAATCAGCTGAAGAAAGTCACATAGTGCCAGGTAAGCACCATTTCTAAATTACTCGCTCCCCTTCCCCACTTGTTTAGAACAAAACAAGACTTTTAATTTACTCCATTTTTTTGTGACCAGAGATACAATGATAACTTTTCCACAATAGAATTAATTAATGTGTGAAAACTCTTTATTAGTCTAGATTAATCCACCAATTAGGTAGTTTTAAGCAAGCCTCAGCTGGCCATATAATGATTACAACGAAATAGCATGTCTTGCAAATCACATGAGAGTTGCAGCTAAGATTCTTGAAAGATACAAGCTGATATTCCTCTGTTGGCTTCTTGGGTAGTTCCCCAGATTTATCTGATTTTATGATCATATACACAAGCTGTGATTATGCTTTTAAAAAATAAATTAAAGGAATTAAAATTCAAAATGTTGAAAATACTGGAAATAAATAGTAAAAATGATGAATGTTCTGGCTTAACTTACAGCAAGCACTTAGGTTTTCCTTCTGCCACTTAAGCAGTAAACAGTTTAGAAATCTGTGTATGAGTCTTACATGTCTCAGTCTCCCACTTTACCACAAAATGGTACTTGGCCATATTCCAGATCTCAGAGGACTCAACAATTTTGTGTAGGATATGTCAAGTTAGGGGAAATTCGGTAGGGGCTGAAAGCTACATAGGAAAGGAAATGACAGTTGTTGAGCCCCTCTTGAATTGTAAAGCACAATACAGACATATACAACACGCTGGTAAAGCAGTTCAACTTTGTTTCAACCAGATGACTGTATTTATGGAGTGCCTTATCTTTGGCTTTATCAAAGCATATTAGGAATTGTTGAATAGCTCTCACCAGAAGAACTGCACTGTGAAAAAACTGAGAGTCCTAGTGGTAGTGCTGAGAGTGGGGTGAGACTCATTGCTGCTTGCTGGCAAGCTTCAGCACTGTGCTGGTATGCCTTGTGCTTTTCAGCTGTGTTCAGAGGTAAACGGGGCTGATGTAGGAGTGTGCTTCTTTTTCTCAGCATTTCTGAACTCCCTTTAAGATTGTGGTAAGTGGCTTGCTGGTGGATGACAGAAGAGACGGAGTCATTACATGGCCCTCAAAACGCTGAGCAGAGGTTTGCAGAAGGGTTTGCTCAGGAGACCCATCCTACCTTTTGTATGAACATGCCTATAGGAAACCAGCCACAGCTATTTTGGGATTTCTTAAACTATTAGAACTCAACAGTGAAACCACTTTTCTACGTTTTAGTCACTTGTCATGGTGACTTTTGTAGGTTATGACAAAATAGGAACATATATTAATGGAAACAAAGAACTTGCACTTCTTTTTTTCAAATATAGATTTTTTTTTTTCTCCTCATGCAGCAGTTTCTACCTGATTACAATATTCACCAGTCTGTCAGTATTTCATTTAATAAAAAAGCTTTTTTCAAAAGTTGTTTTAACTGAGATTTATAAACTTTACTACTCTATGAAAGTTAGTTTACAAGCTATGTGACTGAGAGTGATTTTTTAAATCCCAATTAAATATATATATATAGTTTGGTATTTTTTAATTATCTAAATGTAAAAAAAAATGGAGAGTTTATAAGTTTCAGATGGTTTCTTGAGGCTTTATAACTTTGATCTAGAGATGAAATTGCCCTCTTACCATTTTTTTTTAAAAGAAAAAACCCAACCAAACCCAAGGAAAATGTTGTGATTTTAAAACTGATTACGGCAGGTATGCAGTAAATTTTGTCCACACTTTTTATAAGGATTTTTACTGGCACAAATTCTAGGCATGGCACCACATCAAAATCTATAACTAGTCCACAGGTGCTGATCCATTCCCCTACTCATACTGCATTCAGAAGACTTCTGGTAGTCTATGGCTTCCGGGGCTGGGCTCTGCTGTTGTGCCCAACAGTGCAAACTCACAGACAGTTTAATTAAAACCTACAAATAGTTTCTTCCTCTAAGAAACAAAAACATGCAAAGCCACTGTCCTTACTTTCCCTCAGACACCATCCCTCAGTGGAACAGACTCCAGTGGCACAGTGGGACACAAAGAGCCCCATGTTCTTCATCTCTTCACTGGAAAAGACAGAAAATAGCCTTTGAAACCAGGGCTTCCCCTTCCAATGAATATCAGTGGTGAGGCTGGCAGATGTGGTGCATCCAGGGCTGAGCATCAGATTCAGTGGCAACATTGGGATCAGCCAGAGCAGTGTGAGTGAGAGAGGAAGAAAATGAAGAGCTGTCTGCTGGACCAAGGCTTTCCTAGAAGACAACCGATGAGCATCAGGAGGGAACACAGCTCATTTGAGAGTTTTTAATAGCCGGTTCCCAAACTGGCTGTAATTTTAGCAGCCAGTTTAACTAGACTGGACTGAGCTCTTTCCAACATAGCCCTCGTTCAAAGAGAGCTTAAGAAATCCCTTTGCCTGCTGTTCAAGACCAGATGAGAAGCACATATCTCAAAGAAGCTTTTCCAACAACGCAAATGAGACCCAATACTGTAATTACCATCATAAGCTCAGTAGGTATCCTTCTGTTCATAGTGTGCATTTTCCCAACCTCCTAATCTCCTGTGTCCTATATAATGTATGCAGTATTTTTAGGTTTCATTCTGATAGCATGCCTTTCAGAAGGGAGTTTGGGGGAAATAAGTAAAACTTCAGTCAAGGCTGGATGAGATACAAATACTCTTCCATTTTGCAAGGGGCATGGTTTTACACCATAATCCTGTTTTGCCTGGAAAGTCGATTCATTTCCCCAAGTCCTGTTTGGAGCAAACCTGGATTTTCTGAGCACTGCTCAGAGTTTTGGCTCCAAATGAAGTGTCTGAGAATAGCCCCTTACGGGCTAGACTCCCTGCTCCTTAATCAACTTCATTCCCATGGGTTGGTATACCCATTTAAGTTACAGGAAACTAAAGGTGAGCAGGTGATAAGCATTTTGGTCTGGTCTTTGCTGTAGATCCACAGCAAAGGTGGGAGGAAAGAACATTTGGTAGAGGTACTTGTCTACAAATGGGGCTGATACAAGGATGCTGGACGCCTCTGCCTCTGAACAAAGGACATAAAACTCACAGCCAGCTCCTCTTCTGGTGGTCCCCAGCTTTATGACCCATCTCATGACCTCAGAAGTTTTCAGTTCTCTAGAATGTGACTTTGCTTGTCAGCAGGTCTAAATCCAGGGCCATAGCCTACACCTAAATCACTACCCCAAATCTCTTTGGCCTATGTCTAAATTAAACACTTCCAATTCCATGTTTAAATAATGTCAGGGTCTCAGTACAAACTGATAAGAGCCAGAGAATTCAGCCTAAAGGTGAACAACCTCGTTCTCTGTAACGTGTTATCCTCCTCCTCCTCTTTTTCTCACAACAGCCAAGTGTTAGCACATTACATCATCAAGCCTTTGAATTTCCCTGCTCTTGTCATGTTTAAATTCGATTGTCTAACACTCGCCTTTTACGCATTGCCTCTAAGCTCTTGCAGTCAGCAAACCTACTGCTGACAGATGGCGGGGAAAAGTGGGCTGAGCTGGACTGTTTCCAAAAACTATGTCTAGCCACATGATATGTAAAACACAAGCTCTTATTTAAAATCTAGCGCATTTTTGTTTTTGTTGATCTTTTAGAACTATTTTTATTTGGGGGAGGGTTATTTTCTGCTGGGGATCTTTGTTTTTTTTTGTTTGGGCCAATGACAGCAGCGTACTTTCTGGCTTCTGAGCCCTGCTTTTGGCAGTTTCTGAACTACCAGACAGGAAATTCTCCAAAGTATTGCAGCTGAGAATTGGCCCGTTTTTCTGGAACAGAGATAAAATGGAATAGTTTTGTCAGGTTCTTCCCTTCATATGGAGAAACCCATAGTAATGCATATAAAATTCTCCAGCCCAGTAAGGGCTACTGATTGATGAAATCTCTGTCAGCAGATGATTTGACCATGGTAAAGACAGCACATAGAGTTGTAGCTTATTAATTCTGGGGTTTTTTTTCTAAATATTTCCCTCTGAACAGTGTAATACATCAAGCAGTTTCCGGTGAAACCTCTGAAAGGGGAACATTACTTCAATAGAAGGATATGACTTTCCATCAAACCTAGAAAAATATTTATGAGATGATTTTGTATTTATTCACCTATTTGTTTGGAAACATTTTTTTTCCCCCCAAGTTAAAATTAATACATGTATCATGAAATGTCACATCTCATTTTCTTGGAAGACCTAAGTGTAGGAAGGAATGCAAGCATGGTAAATATTATATTGGCTATATTTTCATATTTTTAAAAGATTATCTGAACACTCAAGGTGAATGTATAAAACAAAAAAAAAATTTGAATACATTACTAGCAC
Organism: Tetrax tetrax; assembly: GCA_009806455.1. Lineage (NCBI taxonomy): Eukaryota > Metazoa > Chordata > Aves > Otidiformes > Otididae > Tetrax > Tetrax tetrax. The sequence continues at coordinate 80,292 of WHYT01014095.1, forward strand.
AATATACTGTAGGAGATAATCTTGAATGATCCTTTAACATCCTTTCAGCCAGCTTTATTTTCCATCTGGGACAACATGTGAAAAGGACAATCCCACTTTCATTTGTTCATATGTATCTAATTAGGCAGTTGGATTGGCTCAATGTGGTTGAAGACCATAGGTGAATGCCTATATTGGAAACAAACCCAAGGAGTAGATCAGTCCCTAAACCAAAGTTTAATGGGCAAAGCATTGATTATCTAAGTCATCTTCGCACTATATAAAAGTTTCAACTTGTGAAAATATGAATCTAGTGTAGGATTGTGTGCTGCAGTATGTTTAATGATATCAAGCCATAAAGCATGGTGCCATGACTGGTAATAATCAAACATAACAGATAACACCAATTTTATGGTTCCTTCTACAACAGATGTTTGTCAAATGATGAAACAGCAAGAGAGGTTTGGAACCACATCTAGACTGAGTTGACTAAACAAAGCAGATGGGGCAAAATATCCAGAAACTTCTGTCCGTTTGGAAAGATGAGAGGTGGAAGACAAGGGTGTGGAGGGGCTGCCAGTGGGTGGACAAGGCAGATAGGAGCAGCCCCAACATCTACTCACCCCTCTGGCCAGGGCTCTGCCTGCAGACCTTGCTGTCTGTCTCTGAGCAGGTGTGCTCTTGCCTATCTATAGGCTCCAAATCACAGCTGAGTGCCTTCAGTGCTAATACTCAAGAGCTGGAGGGTCTTTGGGTCAGAGCAGTGACCACAATGCTGGGGTCTTGGTGCTTGGCTAATCCACTAGTCATATGGATATTGCCTTCTGTGCATATCACCTTTGTATGGAACAGAGAAATGTGTGGACAGAGAAAAGTACACATGGCAAATGTAAAGACCTTTAGCATGGATAATGGACAGCTACATTCATAGGGAAGCTCAGCACCTCTTGACAGAAAGCCTGACCTCTAACTGCTCTCCAGCAACACACAAAAAAAATCACTAGTATGTCATTACATTTATTTAATCCTTGTTTTAGTAGATGATAAAAACCTGAGAGAAACTGGGACCACATTGCATGATGCATTCAACATCAAAAATGTGATCCTGGGAACTTTTGTGCACTATGCCTGTGCAGTAGAAATGTTCTAACATCTAGTTATGAAATACCTACATCAGGTGAAAGCAAAAGCTGATGAGGAAATAATCAGAAAAAAAAATTGCAAAATATATTTCCTTGATTTTTATTTGAATTATTAGCATGTTGTCATTTTTGTAATTTTTAAAACAATACCCAATGAATACAGAGATTATTAAAATGTTTCCTTAAAAAGAATTCCAAACATCAAATCCAAATAACAGTGCTTCTAAAAAAAAAAAGGAGAGAATCAAATTAACAATTAACATATTTTTCAAAACCTTTTCCATCATGTTTTATAAAGATAAAATGTAAGTCTTAAGGCTTTGGAGACAATTTCTAGAAATATTTCAGAAATATTCTTTTCAGATATGACTAAGCCTGCTTAGGTACCAGAATTACCCATTTTGTGAATGAATAATAGTTTTATAACTTTCACCGCTGTCTGCTACTATATATGCAAAAAGTATGTTAGGAAAAAAATGCATTCTTTTCGTGTTGAAATGTGTGTAGAACTGTGTTGTATATGCTCTTCACTTTTAAAGCTTTATTGGCCCCAGGTTGGATCCTGAGAAAAATTCAAATTGAGCAAGAGCTACTTTCAATAAAATTTCCGTATTTAGAAGAAAAAATTTAGGAAAGACACAACAGTTTGAAGCTGCTTGCAAACTGTTAGTTTAAGTACAGATACGATGCAGGAAAAAATACAAAGCTGAGTATTTATCCTCTGTGTGGCAATAAGGTCTCTGTGATAATTTATAGAGCTGTACAATAGTAGAATGTATTCAGGATTTGCAAATATAAACAGACAGACATTAAAAATTTGTTTATATGTGGGGTTTTTTGTTGCTGGTTTAAATTTTTTTTTTTCTGGATGCTTTTGGTTTATTTTCTCTCTGCTTGCAAAAAGCTGCGTTTTATTGATAGTGAAATATATTAAAAAAAGATTTCTTCAAAACTCCAGACTCTGTTTCTGTCACATAGCTGGGCTAATTTAAAAGAAGGTATAATATCTAATTTGGAGCCATGACCACCATTACAAAGACCCTCCTACACAGCTAAAGGAAATAGAAGAATCTGCAGAATAAAAATCACTTTGCAGTTTGTGTCAAAAGATGGTTTATTATGTAGCTTTCAGTATCTCTTTTATCAGAAACTGAGGTGGCTTCTCTTTTCCAGATTGCACTACTTGAATTGCTAGGTGAATGGAAGAAAAAGGACTGCTGACCTTTGTGCCACGATGCCAGGAATGCTTTGCTACAGGCTGGTAAGTCAGGGAGGGTCCATAGAGAACACACCTATCTGACTGCAAGAAAAAATCCTTACCCCTTTTGGGGTTTCTTCTTCAGTTCTTTCTGGAGTTAACCTGATGCCACGGTCTAGGAGGACAGCGTCTTGTGAAAACAATTAATTATGAACATTTTTGTCTATTCAGCTATGTCCTTCAATCTTACCAAACACAGAGCACCATGAAGAGCTTTGTCTGTCAGCAGCACACTGGTTGGACTTCATTATGGACTTGACTTTATAGACTGCCACTTTGGCAGTGCATTTGGTGCTGGAGTAGCACCTTCTCTGGTGACATTTTATTTCAACAAATACAAGTTCAACAAATGTTGGGCCTGTTCAGCCTGGAGAAAAGAAGGCTCCAGGGACATCTTATAGTGGCCCTCCAGTACCTAAAGAGGGCCTATAGTAAAGTCAGAGAGAAACTTTTTAGCAGGACCTGTTGTGATAGGACAGGGGGTAATGGTTTTAAAACAGAAGGAGATAGATTCAGACCAGACATCAGGAAGAAATTTTTTATAATAAGGGTGGTGAAACACTGGAACAGGTTGCCAAGAGATGTGGTGGTTGCTCCATCTCTGGAAACATTCAAAGCCAGGGTGGATGGGGCTCTGAGCAACCTGATCTGGTTGGAGAGGTCCCTTGCAAGGAGTTGGACTACATGACGTTTAAAGGTCCCTTCCAATCCAAACTATTCTACGATTCTGTGATTCTAAATACAAATTCCAAAGTTCTGCTATAAAGTTGAGCTATTGGAGTAAGAAAAGAAAGATTGACTTGAGACCAAAAAAAATGACAAAGAATTATCTATCTTTATTTTTTCCATCTTTCTTCCTTTATATGCTTTAGCTGCCTCAGGTTATCATCCAGGCCATTAGCATCTTCTGAAGCAGATCAGCCAGCAGTATTTGACTGTCACGTGTGGCGCTGGATGAAGTCAACTTGCTTCCTTGTGCCACACTTAAATATCATGGGATTCTTGCTGAATCATGATCTTGCTGTGCATGAGCTGTGCTTCGCAAAACAGAGAAGAGAAGGGGAAAAATGAGTAGCTAGTGAGTAACCAGAACAAGAAATGAGAGGGTAGAACAGAAAAGATACTGGGGGAAGGAAGGATCAGGCAAAGAAACATGCCAGGAAGTACATGCATGTGTGTATTCCTCTTTTTTTCATAGGCAGCTGGCATAACGTGTCATATGACCTTTCAGAAGTCATTTCAACTCTTTGTGACTTTGTGTTCCATCTCTATCATAGCTGTGCAAGCTGCAAATACCCTGAAGCACGGGTTGCGTCTTACTCAGGATCTGCTCAGAGACCACACAACCCTAGTGTAAGTCTCTTTCCGAAGCACAGCTGGTAACAAGGCTGCATATCCTGTCCTTCAGTGGTGGAACACCAACAGGCTGTGGAAGAGTGCGTGTGAGTGTGAAAAAGGCAGTGGGCACACGCTTTCACCACTTTCAAAGTTTACTTTCTGTGCCTTGCTCATGTCGTGTGTAGAGGCTCACTGCAGGAGGAGTTGTGTCAAGAGGACAAGCCTATGTTGCTCATTCAAACCAGTCTTGGTGCCCTTTCAAAACTGTTCCTTCCCAACTCCGTCTTCACCAGCATCAACAAGGACCCACCCTTGTTCGTCAGCAAAGGCTGCAAGGCCTGTTCTCAGTAAATTCTTAGAACAGCTGTGAATTTACTGCTAGAGGAGAGGCAGTATGGGGGTTGTGGCACTCTGTCCTTCCACATCAGCAAATGCAGCACATGGTAGAACGGCTGTCCACAGTCCCCTCTCACTGCAGCTGCCCTGGAAATCGTTGGAATTAAGACCTGAAGAACCAATGGCAATATTATGACTCAAGGTAGGGAAAAAAAAAAAAAGGCATCTAATATCTAATAAATAAATAAGGGGTCTGAGAACAGAGCTAGCTAAGGAAAAGCAGGCCTTGATCCAGCAACACTCTTAAGACATTGTAAAAGGCTCAAAGCATAGGAGGAGGCAAGTACTTAGGAGCTAAAGTGCTTTGCTGGAGCAGGATCTTTGAGCAGAAATGGACAGCTCAATCTTGAAGCTAGTGTAGTGTGTGTTTTTAGTGTAGGGGTAGGTTAACCCTGAGGCTTTCCATCCAAGTTAGGCACTATTTCCTCAGCTGGCTGTCTTTTGGGGGATCTGTTTGGTCCAAACTGCGGGAGATGTCTGAAGGAATTACTCTCCAGCAGGAAGCAGGGGGAGATTCAGCAGGATCAGGAGTGAGCTGCAGGAGAAGAGCAGAGAAGACTCACCAGCTTGCACCAGTCAAACTGCAGTTTCCACAATGCCAGCAAAACTCCGGCCAAGGAGCCAGCCTCCTTTAGAGAGTGAGGGAGGACTGATCCGTATCTGCACAACTGGCCTGGTGTCCAATTTCACAGCGACAGAAAGGGTGAATTCTTCAAATGGCCTTGCAAGTCCTGCAGCAGGTTTTTTTGGTTTCACAGTTGACGGTTCCAGCTCTTTGACGGCACACTCAGATCAATAATATTTCATGGGAAGCAAGCAGAAACAAATAGACAGTCATCTAGTCACTGATTGCCAGTGAAACAGCATCCCCCACTGCTTGCCAGCCATGTCCCTGGTGTGCCTGTCGGCAGCTATGTTGCTTGGGGAAACAGACAAAGAGGAAGGCAGGGAGGAGGATCCTCCTTGGTATAGTTTACAGTGATGCATGGTTATGAAACTCTCCTTCCACTGCCAGAAAACCGATTTCAAGCTGGCCCTGTTGGTTACTGAAATGTTGGCAGGGTAATCCTGCTCCCATTGAGACTGAAGAGAGTTTTGCCATAGGCACGGAGAGGAAGAGAATAATCCCTTCATAGAAAAGACACGGCCATAACTTAGATATGTTTTATGAAGAGGCCTCTAGATTCAGGGCTGTCCTCTGCTACCCTGGGCTAGCGCTTATATGGCGGTTGGCTTCTGTAAATAAGAGTAACTGCCATCTCCTGAATCCTTGGGTGTACAGACATCAGAATATGGGAATTCTTTAGTTCACAGCACGATGTCCAAAATCTCTGGGGAGCCACATTGGCTACTACAGCTCATCAAATAATGGGTGAAAAACTGGAGGGGAAAAAAATTTTATTCAAATCCAAAAAACTTAGTCTGAGAGTTTGTTTTTTTTTTCTAGCAGACAGCAAATGGAAAAATGAATTTCAGACTGCTTCAATCCAGGATACTTGACTTGCCTTGAAGAAAAAGGTTTTCCTTAACTTTCTGAATCTTAGAAATCTTTGGTGTGGCTTCCTCCTCCTTTTTAATTTAGGTCAATATTTTAAGGGATGTTCACTTCTTCAAAACAAAAGATCCACCAGCTTCTTCTTCCTGGACTGTTAAAACAAATTATTTCAGCATTTCTAGGGGAAAAAAAAAAAACAAAAAACCAAGCCCCAAACAAAAATGTAATAAAATTGGTCAAACATACTATTACAATGCAAAATACTGCAAAGAAACAAAATCAATTCCTCCCTCACTCCCTTATCCAGTCAAAATTATTTAACTGAATTTATGTTCTTGTGACTAAAACGGTAAATATTTACAGTCACTTGAAAATTCCTAGTCTGGAGGGCAAAATTGCTGTTGGTTTAGAGCTATCCTCTCTGCTACACTCCTGCCTTTATATTTTTTACTGTGCCCATTTTGTAGATCTTGCGCCATGTAAGTCTTGGGCCCAACGCTGCCTGCCTTGTTCCCACTCCAGGTCCAGCCTGGCAGCAGTGGTGGGAAACGAGCTGTGGAGAGTGAGATGCTGCCAGCATCATTAAAAGGCAGAAGGAATTGGCTGACAAGTGAGGAGGGGCAGGTTTGGGCAGCTGTTGAAAGGGGACTTCATCTTCTCCACTGCTTATACCTGAGGAGATAAGGGGGAGAGCAGAGAGGAGAGAAAAAGTGTTTTCTTAGGCTGTGAGAATGGTAAGAAAGGGCATCAAAGCAACAGGGGAGCAACAGCCAAATTTTCCTGGCAATCATCCCTCAGCTTTAAATTCGCTGAGAATTCTCAACCTCAGCATTCGTCAGCTTATTAATAGTTGTCCTATAGTTGAATTGAAATCTGCACCCTGGTTTGTCGAGTGTGAATTAAAGAACCAAGCAGAAAAGGAGGAATGGCTCACGATGGGCCCTGAGCCAGCTTGGAGGGGTGCTAGTGGGAGGCTTCATTGCCTCTAACATGCACTGGATCCGTTTGATGTGGGAAGCATCTGCCGAGAGTCAAACGTATTGGGCTTGGGATGTCCCTGTCTAAAAATAGCTGTCAATGAGCAGTTCATATCACGGAAGCTGCTCTTTGATTAATTCTGTCTTCATCTGAATTTACCTCTCAATATTACTTATTCAGCAGCAATTACTGATCATCGTCAGCACTGCTGATGGCACAGAGAGAGCAGACAACCAATCATCTTCAATATTTATTATATGCAATAATAGATGTTGTTACATATATCCCACCACTTCTCTTACCTGTGCATCATCATTGTCAAATGCCCTGTGTCATGGAACAAAGTACCTTCCTAACATTACTTTCTGAATGACGCCTGAAAAGACGTCCAGTGCCTGAATCTGGCCCTACAGGCTCATCAGTTCAAGACAGATTGTGGCATTTGCAGCCCACCTGGTAGAGGGCAGTAGGGCTCTTTGTCCCTTTAATCTGCTGGGATGAGCTGGATTTAACTGCAGAGGCAGTGTCAGCAGAGGCATTGAAGTGGTGCACACTGACAGGGAGAAACACTATACTGTTTTCACTCACGAGCCAGGTCTGTGTTAAAAACTATATTTTGCCTCTGACTCAGGGATGGTGCCAAAGCCTTCCTCAGACAAGGTGTTTGCAAAGTTCTTGGAAAGCCTGTAACACAGTGATGTTTAGAGCATGTGGTTTAGTTTTGTTTATAGGGAAAAAAAAGGGAGGCTACTTGATTGCCAAGGCTTATCTCCGGTTGCGGAAAAAAACCCACCAAAGACCAACCACAAACCCAAACCTACCTCTGATCTAAACAACTTTAGAGGAAGTAAGGAATCACCCAAGACAATGAAATACCTTTTTCTACATCTAGAGAAAAGATAAAGTTTCCTTCCTCTCTGACTGTGTTTGGGATAAAACTACAAAGCGTCTCTCCTGCTAAAAGGATGCTCCTGCTTGGGAAGCAATGGAGGAAATGCTCATTGATTCAGATGAATAACTAATAGAATGACATTTCTTTCTAATCACAGCAGAGTTCCTTTGGAATCCAAAAAATTTTGCTATGTTTGTGTGTTAGCACTGCATGCTGGTCATTCCAGATGCATTTTGGTTAATTCAAAGCCACAGACTGCCAGGACTCTGTTTCACCTCTCTAACGTTAGACTTCCCTGACACAGGTGGGTGTCAGATCTGACCTGAGTGATGTTCACTGAGCCAATAATTTTCACTCTGTGCCTGTACTCTATTTGATGGGACCTGGAGGAATTCAGGGCAGGCAGGCTTGCTGAGTGCAGAGTAACACATCTGTTTGATAACACAGCTGCCTTTCAGTACCTCAAGAGGAAAAAAGGGAAAAAAAAACCTCTCCAGGTTGAATGAAATATTTCACTCAACCCAAAACAAGTTACCTGAAATTTCAGGGTTTTTATCATATTTTCCAAACCAGGAAGGGCAGTTTGCTTGTTTTCACTCTGGTTTGGTTTTTTTTTTGGTTTTTTTTTGTGTGTGTGTGTTTTGTTTTTTTTTTCCTAAGTGGAGTACTTAGACGCAAGAGACCAAATGGAAGAATTAGTGTCTTTACTCTCTCCTGTAAATCTCTAGGACAGTAATCTATCCACACAGATCTATAGTGTGTTTGAGGTGAAGCTCTCTTACACCACAGTTCAATGAACTTTTATTTCAATTATAATGCTGACTTAACTGACTTAACTCACACCCACCTTTCTGCTGCTCTCCTCTCCCTCCTAGTTGCTTCCCCAGTTGTGCTATTACAATTGCTTGTGGGTTTAAAGATAAAAAGAAAAAAAAAAGGCGGGGGTGTTTTTAACTGAGATAATATTTCTCATTTTGTTCAGCTGCAACAAACTTGAGCTGGTACAACTGAGTGGGCAAGAGTGAGAGGTAAAGGACAAACTATGAACAAGTTGTCCTTTTTGGCAGAAGGGAGTGTTCATCAAATTATGGTCTTGATTTTTTTTCTTTTGAAGCTGTTCCACTTTCTAGAAGCAGCTTGCTGCATATGGCAACAAAAAGAGAGAGAAGGGCTTTGCAAATAGGAAAAATAAAGGTGCACTTAAGCCTTTACTTGGCAAATGAGCAAAGCAGGCACTTGAACGAAGTGGTCTATTTCTGAGGAAGGAGAAGAACAACCTCTGGGATTCCTTCCCCTCTTTCCTGTGCCAAGAAAGTAAGAAATTTGCCATGAGCAGCAAAACAAATGTATTGAGAAGAACAGGTGTATGGAGGCACAGGTACTCAGAAGAAAGGCAGCATCATGACTGTTTCACCCATGTGCAAAAGCAAGTAGACTAGCCTGCACATCTGTCACTGTCCACTAGTTTCTGATACTTTCTTTTGTGTGTCAGAGAAGGCAAAAAGCAACACTGAGTGAGCGAGACATGAAGCTTCACAAAATTAGAGGAGAAATATAGAGAAGGACAACAGCAGAATGAGTGGTTTAGGAATTTCTGGTTTCTTCTTTCCAAAAAGGTAAGGTACAATTCAGGTTATGGATTTAATGGAGAAATTATTGGGATAGACTCCTTGGATCATCTTAGGAGAAAGATACAAAATACGTGACTGTGCTTGTCCTTGTGTGCCATAACATCCATGAGAAGCACAAATAAACAAATTGCCAGGAACAAAAGATGATAAATAAAATCTTTCAGTTTTGCCAATGCCTTCTTTTAAAGCTCTGATCACATATGTTTTCTGTTTATGCTTGATAACAGAAGTGGAAACTCCCAAGCAAGTTTATTCCCAAGGTACTGGGACTTCCTTGTTCTCATAAGCATTGCAGTTCCTCCCTCGTAGTTACACTGAAGTGATCCGTATTGCTGAACCCTCAGAAAGCAAGTTTTTTATTTTGTTTGGATGTTTGAGTGGCTGGGGAGAATGGAGAAGGTCTGGGGGACACACATGAGAGGTGAGTTACTTGGTCTGTCCAGAGGAGAATTACTGGGCATATCCACTTAAGAGTGTATAGCCCAACAGCATGAAAAGACCTTCAGAGAAGATTACTGATACTAGAAAACAGAACTAGGCAAGGCCAGTGTGGGTGAGTTATGTTTTAAAACACATGACAACTTAAATAAGCTTGGTGATACTGCTGATAGGAAATGTCTGGTGATACCACTGATAGGAAATTTTAGTTGTCCTTGCTCAGAATGCAACATTACCAGGAAAACGTTTTAAGCATCTACACAGTATCAAATGCAAAATCAAAGAAAGAAGCTGCCTTTGTGTGTCACCAGGGATTCATTTGTGAAGAATAGCATTTCTCCCTCAAAAAATACATTGACAACTGTAAAACCAGAACACACTCTCATCTAAAAGTTTGTTTGCTTGTCCTCAAATGACATAAATAGATGAATTGAGAGCCCTAGTTTCAGTTTTGAATTACTTGAAGCATAGTTTTATATTCTCTTTGGCATTTCTGATGAATAACATAAATACAAAGTATAATATAAAAGTGTATGTATACATTTGGCACTGTAAAAACAAAATGCCAAATTAGTGATAAAACGGTATATTATTATAATTAATTATTAGTTACATGGTCATGTTAGGGAGGGTCTGTGGCTCACCAACTACAACAACTCTGAAGGAATTAAAATAAGATGTCCATAGTGTCTGGAAGAGGCAGCAGAATATGTACAGATAGAAGGACAGGCCAGGGATATTTTGTTTCTGGTGCCTGGCTAATTTAAATAGCTGTCCATTAGACTCTTTTAGCATGATCATAGATTTTTCAGGGAAGCTTACATGTAAACTGTGGCAAAAGCTACCCTGCCAGTGAGGTCTTTTTGCCTTACACCCACTTCTAGCTGCACTCCACCACCTGAATTGACCAGCACCAACCACCTGAAGCGGAAAAGCTATTTACCGTAATTTGTCAAGATCCTTATGCACAACGACTGAAGTGTTAGACTGCAAATCCTGACTGATTTTTTTTTAATGGCCACCTGAGGTCTTCAGTGTTGTGAGGCTGTGGACAGGGCAGCTCTTTAGAAGAAGAATAGCTCAGTGGCAGTGACCATTTGCTCTCCTCGTTCATAAAGAAGAGGGTAAGGGATGTGCCTCACTTCCTGGGTGAAGCACATATGCACTGGTTTCTTTGCTTTCACTGTCAGGAATACCTTGGTACTCTGAAAGCGAATTAAACTAAAGTATGAAAATGAGTGCTTATTCTGAATAAAAACATTGCTGCAGAATTGATCTGGAATAGTTGCATGTACAGTAGCTCTTAATAGCCTGAGGACAAAAAGGAAAAAAAAAAACTGGAAGGTGGTCTTATTTACTCAAAAACCTTTTTCTTTCAGGAGCAAAACCAAAGAATTGCAGTATCCTGACTTCTTATTTGCCTCCTACCTGCTAGTCCTCACCACCTTAAGGAAGAATGAATCTCAAATATTTGTCAGTAGGTTTTTACAGAAAAGCAATATGGCTATCCCTAATTGTCCTCCTGTTTAACACTAGATGATTATTTCAACTACGGGGTCCTGCTTTGAACCATGATGTATTCACCTAAAAATGTATAGTTGACTGTGGTGAGAATTACATCCTGTCCCCAGCAGCAACCCTAAATCTAACTCTCTAGCCAGCTCCATCCACCATTTCTTTCACACATCAGTAACTTCAGAGTCAGCATGAGTAAGACTTCAGATACAGTCCCTCATAAAACCTAGTGCAGGCCAGACAGCATAATTGATTTCCTATACGTAAGGAGAGGAAGCAGTTGTTATATCTTAGCAGCTCAAATTCTCATATTTAGTTTTGGGAAACCTGAACTGAAAATAATTGGAAAAATACAAATAATAATTCTGCACTCGGGAAAGAGGATTGTTAAGTTTTTCCTTCGTGTTAGAACAAGTGTTCTTTGCCCAATCAAGTCAATTGGAGTGTTTCTATAGACCTTCATGGGCTTCTGGACCCCCTCTGAACAATATCTCATTGCTAAGGGAAACCATATCCTTCTGATATATGACGCTGTGCTTCTAATATGTGATATTAACCTACTCTGCTGTAAATAATACCAACAAACTGGAAATCTCTATTGCTGGAAATTGTTAATGAAACGGTGCCTGGACACTGTTTAACTCCATGAACAAACCCAAATAATGTATAATCTAAGAATTTGCCTGCTAAAAACAACACCATGAGATATAATTTGAGCACGAGGAACACAGCTCTGAAGGGACCCCTGATGAGTCCACTTGAAACAAATGATCTCTCAAGGCACCGTAGGGTTCTTTCCCCTGGTCTCTCATAGATTCTGATAGGTTAGTTCATCTAATGCAAAAATTTATCTAAAATGTTGAGCTATCAAAACAACATACCACTTCCATCTTGTATATTCAAAAATCTCTTGGAATCCAAGCCCATGTGGAATTAATCAAATCAAATGAAAGAAACCATATAAAATGCTTGATTTAGACCATAAAGCTGACCAATCTTAACAGTGCGGGAAAGGAGGAGGATGGTCTTATTTCAATTTTTGGGAGAAGGCTCTTCTTTTGAAGAGGAAGGAAGCATGAATAAACTTCAGTATAAATGACTTCTTGACTGATGCCAGTGTGGGAACCATTGTGGGCCTTTTCCTACAGAGAAATTAAAATTTCGTTTATGAACTCAGGTGAATTTATTTTCCCCAAAGTGGCTTTATACCCCTCTGCTATTCTAGGTGAATATTCTTATGTACAGACAGAGCATTAGAGGGAGCTGGCACACTAGGCTGTGAATGACAAGCATCACTGGTCCCTGTTTCTATTGCAAACTCGGCAGGAACAAAAGCAGGGCTGGTCATGGTGTGGAAGTTCTCAGCATGAGGTGAAGGCTCTGTCATTCCTAGATGTAGCTTTCCAAATCTCTGCTGCAGTGGGAGAAGGAGTGCTTTTTCCAGCCTGATGGCAAGTGGAGAGGAAGATTTTGCGTCTCCTGACCTGTCCGCTCTAGGGATGGATAGCTGAGGATGCAGCTACAATTTGCCTTTACTTGATCTGGAGAGACAACCATAAAAAAAAAACCCACCATTTGATCTTGATCTTGATCTTGATTTGAAGCCAATGCTTCAAGCCTTTGTGATCTTGCCTGTAAGTTCCTTGCCCCATTTCTCTCTCTAGGGCTTAGAGGGCCCTAGAGGTGGAGATGAAGCATCTTGGAGATACTAAATGGCTCTCTTAAACTCAACAACCAGCCCCATCCTCTTCTGACTCCAGCTGGGTCATTCCTAATCCATTCCAACCTCATCCAGATGATTTTCTTTCACAGACTCACAATGATGGAAACACAATACTTCCACAGTATTGTATTACTTCAGCTATGGCCAGGTATCACCACCCAGCAATCACCTTGACCCTCCGACATTACAGAATGATTGGCTTATTATGGGAGCCAGCTTGGCATCCATTGTGAGAGAGAATTCGCAAAGCAGCCTGAGGGAATTTGGCGCCCCATTCCTATTGAATTACAATGGGATTTGGGCACTGAATTTCCTCAGGTAGTCCTTTTAAACTTCCCCTTCTTTTTAAAGTAATAAAGGTGGCATTTTAATAAGGAGTCTGTGTTGGCTTAACTTTGCTTCTTTTGAAGTTGCTGGACGTTTTACCACTGACTTCAATGAGAGCATCATTTGGCCAGCACTTTGCAATTTTGAAAAACTCACAGTGGAGATTTTGAATTATTTCTCTTTAATTTATGACCTAAAAGTTTATCCAAAAGATTAATTTAGGGGAAAAAAAGAAAAAGAAAAATGTGAAGGAAGGAACTGAGCACAGTGGAGAGAAGTGAACTTGATGAAATTTAATAATAACTTTAATAATAAGTAAATTCCAAGGTTGTCTCCAAATGCAGTTTGGTTATCTCAGTCTCAAATTGCCTTGAAAGCCCTAATAGTTATTTAACTATGGTAGATATGAAGGGGTTTCCAAGATACTTTCCAGCTATGGTACATCAGTATACTAAAAAAAATCAGCCTTGAAGACAGAGAACTAATTAACTTTCTTCAAGATGCTTTATCATCTTCCTCTAGGTATTTGTTAAAAACCTCTTTTAAACTACATATATAGATTATTAGCTATTAACTTAATTATGTGGTCTTTGGTAGATTCAGAAAACCTTCTCTGAAATCAAATATGAACCAGAGTCTACTGACACAATTGTGTATTTGGAAATAACTTGAACTTCTTGTTAATTCTGCTTGATAATGCAGGACTCTTTTAGGCAGACTGGAAATCCTGCTTTGAAAGTAGTCACTTGTTCCTCCTGGCCATGTTTTTACCACCATTTTGAACTGAAATTGCACAGGGGGGTGACACATGCTTAACAATGGCAGATCATTAACTTAAACATCTTCCATTTATGTGAAAGCATTCGTAATGCAATGAGATGGCTGAGGCCATAAGTCCATGCTGAGGACGGGCTCCAGGAAGTGGAATTTTCCTGGAGACAGAACAAAGGAGCCAGGTATCAATGCAGCCCTCTAAAAAAAAAACATACAGAATGAGGAGCTGCAGAGGAAGCTCCAAGATGAGGACCTCTGAGCAGGATGTACTTACTTGGCAGGTCTTTTTTGTTTACTTGCGGTACCAGCCAAGGGAGAAGAAAACTGGGCTGCAGAGAAGCTGCTGCATGATTCAGAGGAGGATATGTGTGAAGAAAGGAATATCCTAAGCTCTTTAATGGATGCCTAGGGCCAAAAAGGAACAAGAACGGTGAGGCAACCAGGCAGAACAGTGTTTGATTTGGTCTAGAGTTATATTTTCCTTCTATGAGATACAGTACTGGAACGTGCATGGTGGCACGTAATTCCCAGAAAGGAGATGTATCTCATTGCCCTCAAGTTACCTCTCTAGTTCTAAACAATGCCACATGCTGAGAAGTCATGATGACCAGCATTGCTCCAGGGCTCCAGGCTAGCTGGATCTTATCTCCCATTTTTATGGAGAAATGACATATGGAGAGCTTCAACATTGTGCCAAGCAAAGGGGCCAAAGGAGAATGTTGTAGCTGACTACTGGAATTTTATGAGAGCAAAAGTACAGCAATTCCATGAGCTCTAAGCAAGCAGCTTAATGAAGTATCCAGCCCTGGAGAGTCCAACTGGGCTTCACTAATCAGTATCTTAAATCATCAGAAAGTACTCGATATCAACCCTCCTGCATCTACTCAATTAATAACTTTCTCTGTATCAGTTGTGATTAGCATAAAAATTAACTGTGGCTCACACAGTGTATTCCATTATGTGTCCATTCATACACTGTACCCGAAAGTTGTCGCACTCAAGTTTTTGAGTCCATTACCCAAGTGGACTACGGCTCTAGCTCTATCAGCAGATTGAGTTCTCTGGTTCTAGTAGTTTGGAAACAGGACCAAAGCAACAAATAATCTTCTTTCAGTATATGTGAAAAATTCTCTTCTTTGCAGTGCGCAGAAGCAAGCTTTACATACTGAGAAATGTTGTGTCTACTACAGCAAATATGTGCTCAAAAAAACCCAAATGTAGAAGTATAAACTGCAAAAAGATTCTCCAGAAAAAAATTGAGTTAAAAGGAGAAACCTTGAGATGAAGGAGGAAAAACATTTTAGGTAAGGGTGAAGGAAGGCAGGAGAACAAGGTCTTTTTAGAATTTAGCTCAGCACTTCTCTTCAAGACAACGCCTCTTAGCATTTAATGCTGAAAAAATATAATTATGTGTGAACATATCCAGAGGAAAAAGAACTTCTCACCTCCTAGCTGCTCTTCAGATAACGAGATTTTGTTTGTTAGCCTCAGATGCATATATTTTCATCACCTGTTTGGACTCAGCTCCAAAAAAAACAATTTGTACCCAGGGAGAAACTGATTCAAGCAGAGAACTCTGATTTGACACCAAAGAACTCAGTTCTTTCTGTAGTTAGCACCAAGGTATGTATCTACTGAATGAGCAATACTGCAGGTTACACTGACAGCAGCTCTTCTCGTGCATATTGCTGACTGGAGATGTTCCTTAAATTGTGGCAAAGGCTGCTACAGCAAATAGGACCCAAGGTCTGACACAGGCTCTACCCTCATTGTCTCAGAGCAAGGCATTCTCCTCCATTTTCCATGTAGGTTTAATTGCCTCCTAGGTCTGATTTTGGATATGAGACACTAATTCTGTTTCATTCTTCCTAATGTGAGAGGCTAAAAAAAAAACCCCAACTTATCCTAGTTACACTATTAGTTTATTGCAAGACTCCTTGCTGTGTACAGCCCAATTCAAAGAGGAAGGCACTCAGATTTGCTTACAAATGCTGTGAGAGCAGAGAGTTACCCAAGGATGTTTAGTCACAGTTAAGCCAAGACATATTAATAATGTATTATACGAGTGATACCTTTGACACATTAATAGGACACTCAGCCATTATCTACATGTGCATAGAACCCCTCTATTTTTCTCTTGGATAAAGTATTTATAAACCTGCTGATTCAATTCTGTATTTCAAGAGGAAAACTCTAATGATTTGTAAGATCTTCTGCCACCATCTTGCTTCTCTCAGTGAATTCACAATGAGTTAATGGGATCACAGCTTCACTCCCTTGTACCTTATTTCCCCTTCCATCTGTTTATTGTTTGTCCATTGCTGCAAAACATTTGCATGCAGGCAGCTTCTCAGTGCCCAGCACAGAGACACTGTTCCTAACTGGTGTATTTAGGCTCTTCTCCCATGCAAATAATGCTGAGTAGATCTCCTATCACGTATCTTTTGCATAAACTTTTCCTTCCTGAACTCTCCCATGAGTTATTTCAATTGGTACTTTGCACAGTCTTAAGAAAAGAGGGCTACAGAGGGCTTCATCTCAGTCTTCAGCCCTTTAGGGAGAGGTATAGGGAGGATAGAGCTAGGATGAGAGGCAATGGATGCAAACTGCAGTAAGCTAAATTCTGATTACCTATTAAGAAAAAATAAATCCTGGTGTGGGTAGTCAAAAACTGGAACAGAGGCCCAGAGTCAATTGTGAGACCTCTGCCCTTGACATTGAAACTTCGATTGTTCAAGACCTGGAGCAAACTGATCTAACTAGCCGTGGTCTGAGTAGGATGCTGAACCATCAGATGACCTCCAGAGGTCTCTTCCAACCCAAATTATTCTATCATTCTTACATCTTACATATTTAGGTTGTTAGGGTTCTATAGAACGTAATGATACTAAAAATTTGACAGTAGACTGCAGAAACTAATAAATAAACACCCTTTTCTGCTATCCTGACATTAGTGAAGTTTTTTTCTACAGCTGAGTGACGCTGATTCTGTTTTATAAAAAATGCAGTCTGGTAAGAGTAAGTGTGGCTTTTCTGCCAACGTATTTAAGAAAGATCTGTAGTATAGTTTCATTTTTTCCCAATCTGAAATGCAGAAGTATTAACTCTTTTTATCTTGATTGGCATCATGTTTCATAACGGGACACTACAAAAGCAGTCTAACCGTTAAAATCAAGGAGAATCCTTTTTCTTGATATCAGTGGTTTACAAATCAAATCTTGTTGGATGTTGTTTCTCGGTGACTGTTGGGCATATTTGGATTTTTTGCTTGGCTTTTCATAAATGCATACAGAGTAGAAATGGCCATAGCAAATGAATGCCTTTTCCATAATTTTCCATGCACTCTTCTTTCACTGGGAAATGGTAGTAGAAGTGAAAGATTGTCCTTTGTGATAATGGGGATGAGCAGGATTTAAAAGATCCAAAGCATGTGGTTGCTATCTTAACTTCCCCTTTATGTGTTTGCAGACTTTGCTCTCTCTGATTAATTTTAGTATAACCTGTACTTCAAAGATGTGAAATATGCTAATTAATTAACTTTTGCTTTAATTCTTGAACTAGAAACTCAGCCAGCATTGTCTTTGAAAGTGATTGTCCCTGTATTTACAATGAGAAAACAATAAATTATGGTTTTGGATTTTCAGTGAAACCAATATGATAATGTCCCTATGTAACTTTTCCAAAACTTTTTTAATATTGTGGCATAATAAACCCTCAGCTTGCATACACTGAGAATTTTTTTAGATGTAACAAATGGTGATATTCATGTTTCTTTTCTTGTCTCTAATGGGGAAGATTCAGGACATTATTGCTGTTGGAGGTCTTGGTAAAGCCCATTGAAATCACAAGAAGAACACTTACTGACATCAGGGCTGCATGAGCAAGAAAAACAATTCTAATTTTGAAATGCTTATCTTTCTCCTTAATTTTCTTTTAATCCAGATGTTCTTAAAAGTTAATATGAACTCCAACTATTCATATGTTCCTTCAGTCTTCAAGCTTTGTTTTTTCCCGTCTCTTTGAATAGAAGAAAAGACAACTTTATCTAGCAAAAAAATAAAGAACAGAATATATGGCATCCCATCAGCTGAACAGAGAGGTTAACTCTCATGAATTGCATGAAGCTGACTGCCTGATTCCCCAAGATATCTTATTTTTTAATTTGTCAAAAACCATGCAAAATGAAACTACATCCCACCCCGAGAATTCTACGGGAACCCAGCAATCCAGCCACAGAGAGATCATAGGAAAAGAATGAGAAGCATATCTCCCAAGTCAGACCAAACCAATAGATCCCCAGAGAACAGGTTTTTTGTTCAGGCAAGCTTGAGGAAGGGAGTATTTATACAAATGCCAATTTAGTTTGCTGGTAGCTGTTTTGTTTATTAATACCACCGAAGACACAAGTGCTCAATTTCTGCCAGCCCAGGTTTCTTTTCAGCCTGACCTTCTGTCACATGACTTGAATAGTATAATATTGCAATGTGTTACCATGGAAATGACAGTGATGATGGCATGTGTTCAGCATAGCCAAATTTGAACCTAATAAGAGCAGATGTGACTTTGAGCTTTCATCCCTAAAGAGCAGACCTGGTTATACTGTCCTGTCTTTTTTTAAGAACCATGGAGAAAGCTCTTAAACACAACTCTCTATGACTGTATTAACTGTGAACAACAATATGAATGTGTGCAAATAATTTCTACTTGCTGTAAACATCTTCTTATGAAGTCAAACACACCCACATCAGGAGAGCTGTGAAAGAGGACAAGCCATAAGGAAAACAAGAATTTTTAGCCATCTGCAGTTCCCATTGCTGATGTGCATTATCTTCTCCAAACATAAGCAGTTTCCTGTACGTCACTGTGTGTTATCAGTTTTGGTCTCTACACTTTCCTAAGAACATAACTACTTCCAGTCACTGCAGGCCAGTGTGATATGCTATGCAAAGCCACGTAGCACCATGAATAAATTATGGCTTTCACTAACTTCTCCATCTAAAAAGACTGTTGCAAAAATAAATTAGCACTGCCCTTGAGTACTGCTAATAGTGAACATCTCACACACGACTTTGCTAACTGAAAGAATAAGACCTCCATTTCACCACAGTGAAGCCTGCACAAGCAATGCATTCTCCACATGAGAGAATAGCCACTGTGCTAAACAACCAGAGAGATAAAAGGTCCTAATGCAAGAAAAGAATATTTGAACATTTTAAAGCCTGTTCCAGCCCTGTTAACTTGGAGCAGGATCAAGATCAGGAGAGAAATTTAAGGCTCCTTCATAATTACTTTGGATAATGCCTTCTCTGTAGGTTCCTGGGGAGAAACTGAACCTCCATAATTCCTCCTGCCCCTAGTCTGTTGTCAGATGGGGATGCCTCAAATGAAGTAGCTGTGAATCTCATCCATCATTATGTATGAATTGTCTTATATTGCAAGTATTGTGGCTTTATCTCTAGCTTTGTAAGAAAGATGACCAGCTTTGACTTCAGCAGCAGTACTTGAAAAAATTACCTACAACCATTGACATATGTAGCTGCGTATTGAGATGGAATAAATCATCCCACCTTACTGTGTGGACTCCTCCTGCCAGCACCTTTTCTTTTTCCTTGAGGTTTCCAAAAGTCCTAATTCTAAGCCAGAAGTTCAGATTAAAATGTTCATTCCTGTATCTGTGAGAACTTTCTACTGGAAGTCCCCAATGGACTTTCCAGCAGTGGACAGATACCATCCACAGACTATTTAATAGTGAGGACCTGTTAGAGCATGTCCAGAGGAGGCCATGAAGATGATCAGAGGGCCGGAGCACCTCTCCTATGAAGACAGGCTGAGAGAGTTGGGGTTGTTCAGCCTGGAGAAGAGTAGGCTCTGTGAAGACCTTACAGTGGACTTCCAGTACCAAAGAGGCCTTATAAGAAAGATAGGGATAATCTTTTTAGCAGGACCTGTTGTGATAGGACAAGGGGTAATGATTTTAAAATAGAAGGAGACAGATTCATACTAGATATAAAGAAGATATTTTTTACAAAGAGGGTGGTGAAACACTGGAACAGGTTGCCCAGAGAGGTGGTAGGTGCCCCATCCCTGGAAACGTTCAAGGCCAGGTTGGAGGGGGCCCTGAGCAACCTGATCTACTTTGAGATGTCCCTGCTTCTTGCAGGGGGGTTGGACTAGATGACCTTTAAAGGTCCCTTCCAACCAAAACTGTTCCATGATTGTCTACTCCCCTTAATCCCTATGTGCATCATGTGGCAGATGTGCCTTTTAAAACATTACAGCTTGCTCAAAAGGCAGCTGAAACCCATGTTGTCCTTCCAAGGATCTGCTGCTGCTTCTCCTGTCCTCCTTGTATCTCCTTCCCCCTCCTCTTTTCTTGAGAAATTCATTATAAGCTTAAACCAACCTTTATTTCTAGAATCTAAACTTAAACTTCAATGCAACTTGGCTCAGCAGTGAGGGAGGGCAGGTAAGCTGCACTTTCCCTTTGAAGCCTTGCCCCTCACACTCTATTTCCCCATTCTCACAGCTCTGTACCTTTCAGGGAGATGCTCCTCTAATGTTACTGGAATTCCTTTAGGAGAGCAGAATTCACAGTGTCCCTGCTGAACATCTGGAAGGAGACAGCAGTGCTGTCCCCAGACAGCATCATTCTCTGCAGTGCTTGCCCAGGCCATGAAGCCCTCACTGTCCTCAGACAGGATGGCGTAGTATGGCATGCTGCTTGGGCAGGGAACTGTCAGGGCATAGTCCTGGACAAACGGAGCACCAAGGACAGAAAGCAGGACCTGTAAAGTGGTTGTGTTTCAGCATGCTGGCAAGTTTGCCACCACCCTTCCTTTGTGCTGGCCAAAAGCAACAAAACTACACATTTCCTGTGCACTTAATATTACACCAGCTGTGGGAGCATCCCTTATGGTTCAGGGCAACAGTGCTCTTTGCCTGGTTTTGACATTCCAGTGCCACAGTGAGGGCTGAAATATGCTGGATGTTGACTGTAGGTAGCAGCCATAGGACGGCAGCAGGCCGAGTGTATCACCAGCTACCACTGAAACGTTAGCTGAAAGTTGGGTGAAAGAAATGTTTAACAGGTGTGCTAGGAGTCTGGCACGGAGACCAGGGCTGGGGCCAGTACCGCTGAACGTCTGCTGTGTTGTTGGCTGGCTAGAGTTACAGCAGAGAGGAGGGAACCAAACACAAACGTCTCTTGGTCTGCAGCAGCCTCTTGCTTGCTAGAAAATTCCCTCAGCGTTCCTGAGGCATCTACTGCCCAGGAGCTGCTGTTCTCTTTTTCTCTTGGTTTTCTTTTTTTCCTTCAAGAACCCATGCAGCTGTCTTTTACCAGAGGGTCCTCCTCTGCAGCCTCAGTTTAAAATCAGAAAACACAGAGCAGCAGGGAGCAACAGTCCTGAGAACTGGCTGGCTCAGTGCAGATATCAAAATAATTCAGATATGACTGTTCAGTAACAGCAGGCAGATCAGTGTCTGTCTGTTGGTAAGATAACCTCAGACTAGGAATTTTTTCAGCAGACTTATCTCTCCTGTGTAGTTACTCTCAGGATTGCCAGAACTACCTTAATCCTAACAAGGAAATTACTCCAATTTCTAGACTGTCATTTGAAAGCTGCCAGGTCAACCTTCTCACCACACTACTAACAGATGACGATTGGAAGAGATCTAAACATGTTAGGCTTGATGGGTTGGGACAGTTTTAGATAGCAAGCTGAGTAAGAGGTTTCTGAGCCAAAGCAGTATCCCTGCATCCTCGTGACTTCAGCCACATGTCAGCCAGCCCTAATGTGTGAATATGTCTGACTGTGAGCCAGAAGGCTTCCTGATGCCCCATTGACTTTACTGGGAGTTCTGAGTGTACAGGATCAGGTGACAAAAGAACTAGGGAGGCTTTCTGTGATCTGTAGTTTTCAAATATGCCATTACCAACTATTAAATGAAAGCTTGACTTTGTTTTCCTGAGATCAATAGGATCTTTGCTTCTGATCTCACAGGACCTTTTGGAAGAGCATTTAGTAAGTGCTTCTGTCCACCAACTAAACTACAGCAGAAACTTTTTACCAAGTGCTAGCAGCACATCGGACAAATAAACAGAAATGATAGAAAAACATAGATTTGCTCTACAAATGGCCTGTTTGCCTCCAGAAAGAAGGCCCGAAATGGTAAACAGCATGTACCCTGATCTGCACAAATTTAGCTGGCCACAGCATGATACATTCAGTTCACTGAAAATTTTTGCAGGACCAGAGCCATAACTGGTTCAACTCTATGTGTTCTTACTCTCATTATTACTATCCTGCTTCTTGATTGATGTCCCAGAATGATGAAGGTAGCAGAATCTGTCCAAGAATTGTTCACATCAAAGAGAATTTTTCAGCACCAGAAAACAAGAACAAACAGAACCAGAAACATGGGTTAAAACAGGTAAATATTCCTAAATGAGCCTCATTCTTTAATTCTTCAAAACAGCAAGCACGCAATCAGGTCAGGGAAAACTGCTAACCTGAAACAATAATTATGATTTGCCTTTTGTGATTTAGCAATTAATTAGCGTATGACTAGTGAACATTAGGCTTATACAAGATTGCAAATCTGTAGTCACAACCCCAGCTGGAGGCTCTGTTATACTACACTGCTGACATAAGTCTTAATAAGTAGATTGGTAATCTCTGTTATGGGCTTCTTTGCTGTTCAGAAGGTAAGAAACATCCCGTTCCTCTAGGTCTGAAGCAGGATTAATTGATTGGTCTCATATGAACCTGAAAGCCATTAAGAGCACAAAGGATGAAAAGCAATTCAAACTGCTTTATTACCATTTTCTAGTAAAGTACCAGTTTAGACTTTGGACCTACTGTGAAGCAGCAGGTTTCCAGATATTGACTGTGCTGGCATGTGCTTCTGGAAAAGAGGAAACGACTAATTCTTAAAAGCAGAAACATCTGCTCAAGTCATGAACACACTTTCTGGCTGATGCCAAACAGCAGGATTGCTAAAGAAGTCCATGTGCTGCCAGCCCCATTGCCCAGAGTCACAGCAAAATGGTGGTGAGCAGTGAACCACACTAGCTCCTCCTTCACCCTCAACACGCCATTAGATAAAAATCAGTTTTATGGGGCTGACCGTAGCCCTTACCACGCTGACTTTTACACAAAAGGCAAGGATGGTCTTTTTTCCCCCCTGGCATGGATGGAAGAGCAGAGCTGTTTGTGCAGGAGATTCATGAACTTCAGAGAGGGAAAACTAGTCTAGCTGCCAGTCTGGGCACTGCATAAGGAGAGCCCATCTCTTTGCTTACTGTGGTTCTTCTACACTGTGTTTTCATTTTTTTTGACTGCTTGATCCAGTTGTTTACCATTTAAATCATCAAACTCTATAGAAGTCTCACTGATGGGGTAATGATACAAATAGAAGGGAATTCGGCCCAATTAGTACAATGCTGATGTAGGACCCCCTTAACGTGCCTCCTTGTCTGCCCAGAATTCAGTTCAATTGTAAGAATGATAAGTAAATAAAGGGAAGTGACCATTCCTACTCTGGAACACAGCTTTCCTCCAAGCAGCAAAGCTGCCAAAATCCAAGTATAAATACCAAGATACTTTTAGCAGTTTAGCATCACCAGCAAGGGAGTATGATTGAGAAACCTGACTACCAGTCGGAGGATCTCAGCAGGAGAACTCTCCCCAGCTTTTATACTGAATTAGGGATGGCTTTTTTCACTTGTGTCGAAAGGAAAACTTACTTAAAATCCAAAGAATTACAACAAAGTCTGAAGAAAAGGAAGCAGATGGTAAAATTCAACCCTGCATCAATAAGCAGTGTGTGTAGACTTGTATTCTGAAAAAGTAGAGCATGGGTTGAATTTTGAGCCATGATTAGTTTTCCCGTTGAAGTCATCAGCTATTGACCATAAGCATTTGCTATAATGTCCTTGCAGAATGATGGCCATAGAATTGAATACAGCCCATAGAGAAGAAAAGTGCATTGTCAACCTGTGGGACATGTTTTGCAGTTCCTAGCATATCCCCCCTTACACATTATTTACCCTTGTTCTCTGCCTCACAGCATTATGTGGACATTTCCTGCTTCAGAACCAACACTGCAGCCTTTGATCCTGCACTGAGTCCTCTAAGTGAGACCTACAGTAAGGGCTCTTTCTTCTTGCTTCCAGCACTCATGAAACCATTCCTCCATCCGCTCTTCAGCAATGCACTCAAGCGCACGCTTAACATTAAGGTCATGGAGGACTTATGTATGTGATTAAAATTAAGCATGCATTTAAATGCAGAGTGGAACTAGGACCTCAATGAGGATGGCTGTTGGATCAACCTGCTATGACCTCTGCTGAGCTGATTATAACTCAGCCTTTGTAGCATTCTATTTTTCCCCAAAAGTCATGGCTTATTCACTGTGTCTTGTAACAGAAATTTAAATGCTCCTGGCTTTTTTTCTCTGCAACACTATGCAAATAAATATTGATTTTTCTAACCCTGTAAATATTTGAGATGATAGGAAAGATTTCCCACATCATTCCTTGCCCCTCCACTCCAACAAATTCTGTAGCACTTTTTGTGCAACAAGAAGGCATGTAAAATATAAATACACTTTGGGTGCTTTTAAAGTTCTAGCAAAAAAAAAAAAAATCCATTTCTGTAAAAATGTCAAGTTTCTGCAAAACAAGTTTAAAAAGGAAAAGGTGGACATTGTGCTTGTGTCTGCAGCAGGAAAAAGAAGAATGGGTAATCACCCACACCACAAAGATTCTTGCACCACTTCTGGCCATTGAAAAATTTGTAGGCATAAATAATAAGGCAGATTTCCTTTACTTTATCTTCTGAAGGAACATTCCTTTCTTGCTGAGAGCTCAGAGAGGACTCTCAATATGCCTGTAGGATTGAGAAGCAGAAGGAGATTTTTAATTTTTGTTCTGCAAATTCAGATCTATGGATTATGCCAGTCTATTACCCCAAAGAAAAACAAAACAAAAGCAAAAACAAACAAGCCATGAGATCATCTGCATCACTGCTGTAAACAGATTAGCCCCATGTCATGTGAAAACTCCTTATCACACAGCTGGGATTTAACATATGAGAACTCACCCTTTGCCGTGTGGCCTTGCATGTCCGTTCACCCTGATGTTACAACTGCAAAATATTTCAACAGTGCTTTTTCCAATTTACCTATCACCCATAATATGAACAGAGACAGTTGATCTTGCTTCTGATTTTTAATCCTTCCCCCCTTCTGTCCAGAAGGACTGCTTAACCTAAAACCTTAATCCTTAAGCTTGGAAAGTCTATAGTCACTTGCCTTCATAACCATGTTAGCTTTATCACTGGATCATCAGAAGTACTATTTTTTTTAACAGAAAAAGTCGATGTGCTAAGCCTCTCCTCCAGCATTGCAGCCTTCTGATATTTCACCCTGAGATAATGCTAGTGTCTTTGCCCAGCCTCATAGCTGGGGCACTCTTTAAATTTAGATTCTTTTAACTCATCCCCAGATAGCTGGGAAATCTTGGCTGATCAAGAACCAAAAGGGTATTAAATATTTTGTATGTTAACCTTATGGAAAAGAGAAAGAGCTGTTTAACTTACGCAGACCACTGAAACCAGGGATGAAACTCATCATTGTAAAGTCAATGAAATATTTGCCATTCACATCAGCATGCCATAATTTTAACTGGGATGTTTTATTTGGTTCCTGGGTATTCTTAGCTTTGGCTCTGCTCTGCTTCTACAGGCTTTACAATAGCTTAAGCCCTTTTTTTCCAGTGAGAAGGCATTCATATAACTGACTGTATGATGTTTCCCTCCTCTCTCCCTGAGAATGGCTAATAACCTTACCCTTTATTAGAGATGGGAACAAACACACAGGAAAGATATGCTGAAAACCAAAATTCATTCTTTCTGCCACTCTTGGAGGACTTTTTTCTTCATTAAGTGAAGTATCTTGAGGGCACAAGAGAGCTTTAAAATCCTTTTCCTCTGGTTCAGACTTCAGCTCTTATATCCTTTTACCACTCCATCCAACTACTGCTCTACTTACAGCACTTGCAATTCATTTTTTTTGTCTCTCCATTCTGCCTCTCACCAAGCCACCTCACTCCAGGACTGATTCATTTAAAGATATACAAAACTTCTCTATGATGCATGAGATTCCTCTGTTTATACATTGCGAGAAAAATATATTCTTCACATTTTTATACCCTGCTATGAAATTAGGCAATAGGAGCTTAAATCAAGTGGGAAACACAGATATATTCTTATTTAACTCTCTGGTATTCATGCTAATGAAAAGCTGAAACCTCTTTTTTTTCTGAACATTTACATTCCAAAACTTAAACATGTTTATAGTATAACTGTTCATAATTTTCTTTCTTTCACTCTTGAAAAAAAAGCAATCACAGACAATATATTCTGCTTGTTTTGAAAAATGTTAACTTTTCATTAAAAATAGAGAAAGTTTGGAATTTAGCTAACAAAGACTGACAAGTTTAGATTTAAGTGGTTACTTCATGTGAACAATTTCATCCTGTAGAATTTCCAATTTTTTTTTATTAAAAAGTCATGTGGGAAAATGATGGCGTAGTAGTTAATATCTGACCGTATAAATTTATCAAAAACTGAAGAAAGGCCTATAAAAAAAAAAGGAGAGTTCATCACAGGGCTTCTGTGAGAGGAGCAAACTTGTTAGACCTTCAGTCCTTAACGTGTAGAGCTTCCCACCTAACCAATAGGAAAGGCATGCAAATATAGCCTTCATTGCACAGAAGTTTCTGGAATTAAAAATTATCACATGTTGGTGGGACGACTGCCTGCACGCACCTGGATTCCTGCGGTGGAATGGGGCACTCCATTAATCACTGCAATTAACCCAGTTCCACTCAAGCCAGTATCACCGCACTGTTACACACTGGACAATGATGTGGGAACATAGATGCAGATCTGTGTACCCTTGTTCCCCACAGCCAGTGTGCCCACAACAAACATAGGTGGCTCATGTTTCCAACACAAGGATGCTTCAGATTCCTCCTCTGAAAGGATGTCTGGCTTGTTAGCTGCCTGGTAAAATAAAAACATAAGGTTCCTCTTGCTAGCTTATATTGCAAATTTAAAAAAAAAAACCAAAAACAAAGGAATTTCAACTTCTAGCCCTACCTGGAGGTACAAAAGGACACGTTTAAATTTAAGAATTTAAGAACAAGTAATTTAATCCAAAATATAAGCACTCCGAATTAAATAAATAGCAAGGCATCAGAAAGTCTGTGTAACTTCTGTGGAAAAGTTGAGGCCTACATTGGCTTAGTTAAAAATATAGATCAGTTTTGCATGTCAGTTTTGTTCCTAATGCAGAAAATCATGTCGTAGAGATGTTGTAGTGCCAAGACCCTGGAATTTAATCTGTTCTCTTTTTCTTTACTAGTATTATTTATTTTTACAGCACCAGGTAAGATCAAGACTCCATCTTGCTCGATCACTCATCAGAATTGTCGAATGAAAAAAAGAAAATATGCAGCTACCTAAGGTACTCAAGATTTGTCATGTTAGGTCAGATTGATCCTGTCACTGACAATGACCAATAGCAGATTCTTGAGGAAGGAATATGAGGCCAGAACAGCTACAGAGACATCTTTCCCTGGTACAGTCTTCCAGATTCTGAAAAAAAAACCTGAAGGTATGCCTCTAGAAATCTGAATATATTACTATATGCTGTGAGCATTAGGTTATGTACTTGCATGTGTCCTTATAAGTAGTGTCATGCATGACAGGCCAGAAGGAGCTTCCAGTCGATTTACTCCAGCCTCACACTTTGAACAACAGCTGGCTTACAGGACAGTAAATCCAACCAAAAATATCTGGCTTGTTGCAACCCAGAACAGAGCATAAAACTGAAGTCTTTGCATGTGGTATCAGAGAAGAGCACCTTGTCAAGTCATTCATCTTTACTTGAACATAGCTCAAATTTTCATCTCAGGCTGGCTTGGCTACATTGACCTCAGCAAACTTGAACATCACCACCTGCCCCAACCTCCTGCCAAAATAGATTTAATTGGGAATGGGATAAAACACACATCTAAACAATAAAAGCAAAACCCAGACAGGATCAGACTATTCACTGTGCAGTGGAAGATCTAAAGACAGAGGAATCTGAGGGCTTCTGGGGGAGTTAACGCCATGAGGATGAAAATCACTCTTAAACCCAAGTGTTACTAATACTTAGCCCTGTGAACCATTTGGCCAAAATAGAACAGGCAATCCCTTCATTTCTGTAGAAGTATCCACACTATATTGAGCTTGGATTGAAGAGCCTGGAGCTTGCCAAAACTTTGACTTTATCAAATGTTCTTTAGTAGCCCTGCCAAAATCAACTTTCTTTGACTGGTTGAAGAGCTTTCTGTTCTTTCCTGCTTGGGGTTCATATAGCACTTGCATCACTTGGGTCTCTGAGTATTTTCAGGAGGGCATTAAGCAAGCCCACTGAGGTCTATCGCACATCTAATCTCTTATCCTCTTTCAATAGGTTGCCTGGGCTAGCAGGTATACTTCTCACACAGTTATATGCGTTTGCATGCATATAGCCTCCACATATACATATGCTTGTAGCTATATATTTGCATGAGACAAAGACATTTTAAAGAAATGCAGTTTGCTTTTTAAACGGTGGTGCAGTTTGTAATTATCCTTATAAGGCCATTTTTTAATACGGCCTTAAGTTCTGATGAGATGCTCTGTTCTGTTCAGCAAGTGTTGCCTCACTCTACAGGAACGAAGGGCACTTGTTACCTTGGGAAACAGAGGAAAAGTTGACTAGGACCCCATGGGACATTGTTCCCCAGATTAAAATCCTTTCTGAACTAAGGAATTGATGGATTCTTCTATAAAAGAGCGAAGTTCATGCACTTCTAGAGGAAACACATTTTTTTCCTCATTGGTCTAGAAGTGTGGCAGGAAGGAGCTAATCTTTTGGAAAGGACCATCTGAAAATGCACACAACACCCTCCTAAGTGAGTGCAACAGGAAGCCCCTAAGCTCTGCTTATCCTGCCGCTTTGTGTGCTCAAGCATTTGATGGCTTGCTTTCATAAGTGAGACAAGAAACGGGGTTATGGAGGAGGAGAGAGGGAAAGCATCCTGCCCTTGCTTATAAGTTAAGGTCAAAGGGGGGCATGCTGAGAACCAGTAAGGATGCTTCTCCATCCCCAGTCCACTCCGGAAGCAGGCTATGTTTCCAGCCCACGTGGCTGATAGAGGAACAAACCAGTGACTGAGCTGGGGAAGAGGCGGCAGACGCTCTCAGCGAGGACAGCGGGACTGTATCCAAAGTGAAGCATCCCTCAGTGGAAGAAAGAGTAGATGTATCAGGTCCTCAAGGTTTGAGTCAAACTCCATTGTGGTTAATGGAAAGCTTTCCATTTGAGTGAAATAAATGAGTGATTCATGACATATATTGTTTAGATGATAGTGAGTGGCAGTTCCCTAAGACAGGAATGAATCAGGAAATCACAGGCTTATGCGAATGAAGCCTTTTTTAGATACAGATCACACTACAGGAAGTCCTTGATCTTCAAGAAAAATCTTTGCCGTCAGCAACATGGAGTACATGCACAACAAAGTGGCCATGTCCCCTGAAAGCCATAGTTTCTGTTGTTATGCTTACTTCACTTCGGCAACCAAATATGAGTGACAAAATGGTAGGGCTGAAAAATGTTGGGTGGAAGAAGGACAGGGGCACAGCTCAGGACACTTTTTTATTTATGAAACATTGCTTTCCTGGCTTCCAGATTGATCAAACTGGACTAGGATTCATTTTCCCACAAATTGTTTCCTATATTGGGTAATCCAATATCCAGCAAGCATCCTGCAAGCAATCCAACAAATTGCTAAAAGACTCGTGTGCATGGGATTCATCAGGACCACTCACGTCTCAGAGGTAGCAACAGACACCGATGCTTTTCAAACTTGCACAGAAAGTAAGGCAACTGCATTAGCAGTACACAGATCAAGGATGGTTTGTGCTGCTCCTTGCTACACATAGTAAAAGTAAAGTGCTTACAGCTGCCAGAGGTAGAATAATTAGTGATTATTCCCTTCCTTCTTTATTCACTTACTCAGCCAAATCCATCTATGCCTTAAATTGAGTACAGACACCCTTTTCCTGCTGACTACATGTTTCCTCAGGCAACACTGGTATTGAAAGGTTCAGTTTAGCTTTTGTGTTTTTTCACCCTTATTACAACTCTACCGTGGTCAGTCAAACTTGGGTTTGCTCACCTTCCTCTTTTACTCCTCTCATTATTTTGAATATATTTGTAGGCAACCTCGTTTTGACAACGCTTGCCTGAGAAACTTTAGTTCAATGAGTATTAGTCTTCAGTATCTGCCATGCCTACCCAAACTTTTAAGATGCTTACTTCAATTTTATACTGAAATTGTTTATATAATTGTAATACAAATACTTCTACCCAATTTGCCATGATCAACAAAATGCAAATTCCAGTAAATTGTTGTGTAAATCTCAATTACTGTGGCTATAATTCCCCCAAATTCGTACACTAGGGGATGAATCTGTTTAATAAACTGGCATGTTAATAACTTCTAAAGTGTTGTGATAAAAGTAGTTTGAAAATATTCAATCCATGTTATAAAACTCTTCAAATTGCCACCTCTATATTCACAAAAATATTACAGCAAATGGACATATTTAAGTAAAACTATTCTTCCATTCAAAACTCTGTTAGAGAAGGCCAATTTTTTTTTTTTAAAAAAAACCCTATGTGGCGATCAGCAAGTTATTTGGATTCCATTTATATGTTGCTAATGAATTACTTTAAAAATTGGATCATCTGGAATTAGTTCATCACTTACTGCTAGACACATGCATAGATGCATACAAGAATTATTTAAATGACTTTTGAGTTAACAGTTTTCTTCGGAAAACAGAGTTTTACCAAAATGCTATGTTATTATTTTGGTTATTTTTACTCAGAAAATGAATTATTAAAATGAAATCTGTTTAAATATTCATAAGAATTTGACTTCCTCTTCTGAATAAAGCCAAAAACCAATTTCAAAATATCCAAGCTCTCATGAAATCAAAAGTGTGTTTTCCGGCCAACTTTATTTAATGTTTATTAAACATAACATACGCACTTATGAAAGGAAACATAAAATAATAAGTGCCAATAAGCCTTTAGTATAGGTTTAATTGGGTTTCACTTCATGACTGAAGTGACCTAATATACCAATTGTTCTCAGACAGATCACTTGAAGCCATTGCATCTTGTTCTCTTACATTTCTGAGGAAAGGAGAGCATAAGAAATGATTTATGTTCCCAAGACCACAGACAAGTCTTTCTGCCAGTGTCAGGGAATGGGATTAACTGGATTTCTGTCCTCACCTACAGGAGTATTTCCTGATAAACCAAAGAAAATAATCAATAATATTCAAGTCTGAAAATTTTAAAGCTTCTTTTATCTTTCATATACACTTTTTTTTTGAGATGAGAAAGGGTTAGATTGACCTCTAGACACACAGTTGCTCATATTCATAGCATTTGGTTCCAACACTTCATTCCAGGTCAGTTCTTCGGTATTCAAGGCCCTTCTCAGCTCTGATTTTAACCTTGAGAAAAAAGAATGGTTGGTAGAGCGGGATGAAAGACGTGGTCGGAAGCAGGGAGACATCCCTTCCTTGACTTCAAATGAAGAGTAAGTGGGTCCCTCTTGGGCCATGGGGCTAGCCAGCTCTGTTTGAAAACAGACCCTTATGAAGGACAAATGAAGGCTGCTCACTGGTCTGGTCCCCAAAGGCTGGACGCAAATGAGAGAGGAAAGATCTGGATGGCAAGTTTAAGCCTAGTGGAAGTCAATGGTAGAGCTTTAGGAGACATAGAAGATGCAGTGGAAGGCCCTGACAAGACTATAGCTTTGCATTACTTGGTAGAAATAAAGTTGAAATGGTGAGGAAAATAGCCTGGACTGTGATCTTGATGTGGCAACAATTTTTTTTTCTCCAGTGAAGAGACAAGCTGGCAGGCTACAGAAGTTACTGCACTTACTACCTGAGAGAGTTTGAGCAGTGGGCTTCTTTTATACTGTTGAATTTTACACAGTAAGAAGAATAATTACTGCTAGACAATGGAACTACTGTGTCTACTGCAATCTTCCTTTTATAATGCATGTCCACAATGTTAAAATCTCCATTAAGCTTGTTCTTGCTATTCTGGCTGGGAATCTAATAAAAAAAAAATTAGGGATACTGTGTGAGACTAATTAAAACTGAGAATTACACTAAGCTGTTAAAAATAAATCCCTCCACCCTGTGATGTGTACTTGCATTTAGGTGTCTTCATAAGGCACATCTATCTGCATCACTCCAAATCTGTTAGGTATTTTGGTGTTTTCTTCATATAATTTAATAACATAATATGTAAAATAATCTAAAGCAAAAATAGCGAGATATAGAAAACCATGAAATAAAGTGTGCAGAAGAAACAATATAATCTTTGCCTGCTGTTTTCACAGAGGTAAGTTGATGAAATTAGTGACTAAATTAAACTATGGAAAAAGATTGAAGAGTTGAATTTCTTGATTTCACCAGGTAACATTAGAGACAGTGGAGCATATTGGTGCCTTTATATCACACAACTCTCCCAGGAGAACAAACCTCTACATCCATCTAAGTGAAAGTGAGCAATGAGGAAAAGGAATAAACCTGTTCAACTTCAAACCTGCATTCTGGCCTCAAGCTGTCCATTGGTCAGTTTGTTCACATTTGACCAACGTCAGATATCCATGGACAGAAGGACAAAGAAGGATTTTGAGCTTGGCAGTAACAGAAACATCCTGGTGGCAGGATGTATGTGGCTTGGCTAAAGAGACTTGGCTGATGGGCAAAAGATCTGGAATCAGATGGGTTCGAGGTCTGAAATGGCAGGAAGCCTTGGACAAAATGGAAAAGTTTGGCAGACTTCATAATCTAGGAGTTGAATAAGATTCCAAAATGTGTTCCAAGGTTTCTGCAATGGGCTGTGGGTCAGGCAAGAAGATTAGTCTAAGTCTTGTCTACACAGGAAATGGACTGGTTATATTGAAATAATGATACTACTGTAGCTTGGCTGGTCAGTTTCCCAGTGCAAACACATCCTTAGCAAGGCAAAGAAATCCTTACAAGAGAGGAAAGACACAATGTTGGCTGGATTTATCCATCAGGCTAAACTGCAGCTATCTCAGAGCTAGTTAGTCTAAAGATGGCTTTCAGTTCTGCTTGTTGGGGAAAACCAAGGAAAACAACTTCAGACAGATGGACACTTAGCTAGGAAACTGGAGTCCTTCTGGCTTGTGAACACTGAGACAAAAGCTGCACGTGTCACATTGTCCATCTCCCATGACTCATACTTTCTCTGCTTGTGTTCTTCAATCCTCATGCCCAAGGGATGATGAGCAATTGCTTATCTTACAGGAAGAGGAGAATGGATGTTTGAAGAAACTTGTGGAATACTGAAGCATTGTGAACTGATGTTTGGTCAATGGAATTAGGTAATGTTTGACGGAATGAAATTGGTTAACACCAGCCCTCTAACCTTGGCGGTGTAAGATCAAGAAAGACATTTAGAGCTCTGTGCCTCCTTGCCGGAAAACCACACTAGAGTTGGTATGCCAAAGGATTTTTCTTGCTGCGAAATTACATGGCAGCTTGGTTTTACATTGGCAATACTGAAATCTGTGATTAACTAACTATAAAGGCAATTAATCATTCAGTACATTAATTGCAGGGACAATTACGCAGGTAGGCAAACCAATTAATTCATCGGAGTCCCTATGTTTTTTCTAGTATGCCATGGATTCTTGCACTGGCAATTCCTGTCTGCAGCTTGAAAGTTGTCAAGAGGGAAAATAGATACCATTGCAGCTCTGGACTTCCTGACCTGGAGGGCAGAAGAAACACTTTGAAATTAGGGAATAAAAACTTCAGAGGGCTTCTGTGAAATGATCAAAAGAGAAACAGTTAAAAATGTGGGGCCAGCTCTAAAGATGATGATTAAGTTAGAAGGTGAAGAATGACAAGTTAAGAACATATTGAGAAGAATGAGAAGGTTCAAATCTCTTGGAGCTATTGCTCCAGGCTCTCTTCAGACGTGCATCAACTGGTGTTTGAGGTACATTTATCAGAATTTCCTTTGCAGTCACTTTTACTGGAAACACATAACACAACATATGCACTTGGACCTTGGAGAACAACCAGGCATGAAGGAGAAGCTTCCATAGGCAACAGCACTTGCAGCAAAAATCACCACTTGAGAAAAGAACAAGCAAGCAACGACAACTATGATAATCCAGTCTAGAGTCAGGGAGCAATTTTCAGTGCAAATTACACTGAACTGGATCTAACCAGCTACAATAGACCTGATTATAACTCCTGCATATGTAATCCACCTACTTTTCTTCCTGAAGAGCTGCAAACTTGCTGTTGCCCTCAACTTTTGTATCCAAAACATGAATCCTTACTGTTTTCCCTGAAGCTATTAATTTCTTTGTGGCTGTTCTACAAATCTTTGGCTTGATTACTTTTGCTACAATCACTATTCTGCTGGATTTCCTGACACCCACTATGTCCCCTTCAATCTGTCCCAAATACTACTGCCAAACATCACCCTGCCATTCCAGCTAAGTTTCAATGCTCTCCTAAATCTCTTCTCTGGTTGTTACTTACAATCATGTCAAATTTGAGTTTTTCTTTTATTTTCCTAATTTTTTTTCCTTTCTTATTTGCTTTTTTCCTTTTTATGTTCTTTTTTCTTTCTTATTTTTCTCTTTTCCTTCACTTCCCTTCCCTTTCCCCTTCTTCTTTAAACAGCACCTTGTTTTTTTTTTTTTGTCACTCATATGCTTTCCCCCTATCCCTCCCTTATTTTTAAGGACTAGATATGGCAGAACTCCTCCCTATCGCTTGCAATTCATCACCAGAAGGACCAGGAAAGTGGAACTGCCTCCTGTCAACCTAGGCACTGTACATATATCATAACAATTTCTTCTATTAGGCTATTTAAAATCAGAGCATTCTCCCTACATTTGCCATATTTCCTCTGTTTTCTCTTCAAAGCCTTTCCTCAGGGTACACTTTCCACAAAAAATTGTCTCACTCATCAAAAGAGAGGGACAGAGTGTGCATGTGTGTGTGCATGTGCGTAAGCACATGTATGTGTATAAAGACTTCAAGACCCAGAGCAGAAATCATGCTAACATAATATAACTAACATACCTGCTAAATCTCTGTTCAATCACATCATTTCTCATTACATTCTGTGTCAAGTTTTGATGCTCGGCATGTTTTACTATTAGAATAGTAAGTACCAGCTTGATTGCAGCAATATCTTTTGTAAGACTACACAGAAAAGAGTACCACCCACTTGCAGTTGTCAGATTTTCAGATAAATTAGTTCATTACTGAGAAATGATGGCTTTTTGCCTGCCATCTTCTTTTGAAATTAATTCAAATATTAATATATTGATTGGACAGGTGGCATTTACGTAGAGACTGATATGTATAAATAATTGTTACCTTTCTGAAGAAAGAATGGGATGCTGAAATGTTTTCGTAATTATAGGTGAGGATTTTTTCCAAGTGTACTGGTACTATTTATGGACTTCCTTTTGTGTTCTTCTTTGCGTCTTTCTTTTGTCCTACCTTCTCCCTATTAACAGGATCCACCCAGTCACCTTGAAGGCTGAAACGGAGCCTGGGTTTCCATAAAAGAGCCTGAAAATTCGATACTGAAATGGTGCTGCCAAAAAGGAAGTAAAATACACCAAGCCATTTCCATGTGTTAGTGTAGAAGCTTTATTATGGGCAATCTCAAGACAGATAAGAATGACCATAGGTTATGAAATACATGTTGAATTTTACACTATAGCACCTGCCTTCTTACATACATGGTTATCTTTCATGACAATATGACTGCCCACCTCTGAGTAGATCAGTATTTAATGGGCATTGTAAATATGAGTTCAGATTACAAATGGGCTCTTCAATTCTAGAGAACACAACAGCTAGCTGTAAAGATGAAATCTGAAAACAATGTCTTCTTCATAAATGGCAGAACACTAGTATAGATGAGATATTACAGAAGAAAGGCTCCTTTGAAATACAGTGTATTGAAATAAATGAATGCAGAGAGAAACAGCAAAATCCTACAGTTTAAAATACAGGAAGTCAAGGTGGACATTAGGAAACTGAATAGTGCTGGAGAGATCAGAAAGAGTAGCAGAAAATAAATGTACATTTTAAAAATAGCATAACACTTTATGAGATATCAATATATCAGTGAAAACATCAATAGAGAAAAATATGTAATTTCAATACGTAACACCTACAAGTAATAAGAGAAATATCTAAATTACTGAAAGCAATTGGCAAAGATTATTAACCTAATTAGATGCAAGAATGAGCCAGGCAGAAGGTTTAAATTAGCAGTGTATCCATTGAAGTCAATGAACCCAGCCAAATTACACCAGTTGAGGCTTTGGCTGATCATATGGAGATGTAGAAGGGGAGAAAAAAAAATGCCATAAATACATGGGAGTAGAAGAAATTCAGTCTCTTAACAGAGATAAATGGGCAGCAGATACATGAGGAAGACCTTCATTTTGTGTTGGTCATAAACTTAAGATAATGAGAAAAGTCTTCAATGGCATTTGTTGAAACATCTCCAGATCATCAGTAGCAGTGACAAGCTCACAGCTAGGAAAGGTGTGCCGAAAACAAATTACATGAAGAATAGAGTGTTGGTATGGACTTCAGCAGTGTTCAACTTTACGCAGTGTGCATCCCTGTGGTCAAAGGGAAAATGAACTAGAATTGACCCATATGTACATTTGGGACTTCAGCAAAAGCTGAAGAAACAACTTAATTAGGAAATAAACTGTAAGCTGAGGTAGTTCAAAAGTAGGAGATAAAATGCATTGTTTCCTTTTTATATCTTCAAAGACAAGCAAGATGGGAAATCAACTATGCCTGAAATGCTTCCATGGGAAATGAAAATACCTACTGGAGTTGCTTCAGAAAATGAAACTTGAGCTAAATTTGTAATGTATCAATAAAAATGTCATCGAACTGCATATACCAGACAGATTATTCAGCAGTACCAGGCACTTCCCTACAAAGCCAGAGATGGTCTTGTTCAATTTTACGGTGGGTCTAGAAAAATTAGATATCAGAAATACTGGCTAGAAAGTAGAACTCAAATCTATCAAAGGCTGTATATTATACAGGTTGAATAGGACACACAGAATAAAAATTATTTGACTGGCATTTGAGAGCTTAAGTTTTAAAAATACAAGAATGCTAGAGAGACAGATCAAGAGATGTAAGTGTTGTATTTAGATCTTAAAAAAAGGGGGAAAATGCATTTTTCAAGGGTATGCAAGTAAGAATAACTTTTGAATTGAATTGCATAAATCTAGTAAAATACACAGGGTGGGAGGACTGAAAAATGACCAGTAAATATAGCCAGAGATCATTTGTATCTGACAAATAAATTCAAAAGCATTTCACAAATCACTCAGTACCTATCTCTTCTGAAGACAAAATCTAACTGTTTCTCTCTTGAAGTCTTCTTAGTAGCAAGTATAATATAATGTTGGGATATAATGTTCCTATACTAACCAGCAAACAGTTGTCATGATCCAGAAGGTAAGGTGGTGTTAAGTGACTGCAGCTTCAATCTCACTGTCTCTATCAAAACCACACAGAAGTTAAATGAAATCCAGCTGTGTCTTTGCAAGGACTAAATTTCATAAAACCTAGTTCGCACTTATAGCCTAGAATATTTTGCTTCTAAAGATTTCAAAAATGTAAAGCTTCATGGTTGTTGTTTTTTAACAGTAAGAAGCGAAGTCAGGATGTGCTTTTAGTTGCTTAGCACACTCTTGTCACGGCAATTACAGATTCCCCCAAAATCAGTTTGTCGCCTGTCTTCTGGTGATGGATAAAACAGTCTTTTGATTAGACTGCATTTTATTCCTTTATTAAATCAACTTGATCATTGAAAAGAGAACGTAGACTGACAAAAGTGTTACTAAAGATCTAGGACCATCATGTTTCAGTTACTAAGGATGTGCTCTGTTTAGTTCCAGCCCGATTAAATTTAAACTGAAGGATTTTTTTTTTTTTTTAATTAACTCTGCTGGGAATTTGACTGGGCTCTAAACACATGGTTTTCTGCTGCCTGCACTTTTTAGACACATTCTTATGTTGGGGAAGTGATGACCTGTGGTACTCACCAAATCCACCCTGAAGTCTACCACAGCTTTCTGACACCATATATGCACTATTTTTGACTCATGCCTCATGGTTTTAGAGTGGGACTAGTTCTCTTTGTGAGGTGGCTCCTTGGCTCCTGGTCCTGGTGCAGAGTTTCTGAGGAAGCTGGGGGACAGGTATAAAAGATAACTATGAGTTTACCCAACACCTGAGTGCTGAAGATTCCACTTTCTCCAAGGAGCAAAACCTGTATTTCTAACAGTTGCCACCTATACATCTGCCAGATAAGGAAGTGACTTCCAACATGGTCTTTGCTAGTATATTTCTCAAGCACTTCCAGCAATATAAAAATATGTCTTCCTATGGTTTTTAACATGTGTACTACATTCTGAGGTGTCCTTGCAATCTTATAGGTGATCTTACAGCGAAGAGCTTGCTCTTGGAGATTTCAGTTTGAGCCCTGACAGAAGTATAATATTTGCCATTCCAAATATTATTAACAGGCTGAAAGTTTTAGATTTTAATAGAAGAATTTTCTGATGGGTTCTTAAGAGCCTAGATTCAGATTGTTTACATGCAAATGCTCTTGAATCCACTGTCCTCTATGGGAGTATTTAGTAAAAGAAAATTTTGCTGATTAGATATCCCTTGTTTTTCATGGAGTAGGATTTCTCTGCTTCCAACCAAGCAGTTTCTCCTCAAAGTCCTTCACAATAAGGAAACCCTTGGAGGTTAAAGAAATAAGAGAGTTGCCAGGGTAAAGGTCAGAACAGCACATTTCTAATCTTCTTAGATAGGAAAGTGAAATTCTCTCAATAGCTGCAGAACATAATATTCTAGAGAGAGAATGATATTCAGTTCTCCAGTGAGCCCATACAATGCTTGCCTCTTGTATAAGGACTGTGAAACCTTGCTCCGGTAAGGTAAAATAGCCATGAAGGAGTGGAGAATAAATAGGAAGTTCACTCAAATTTGTGGCAGGAAAAGGAAGGAACTCTTCCAAATCTGTGGAGACAAAAAAAAGAAGCCACTTTCAGTTCTGCGAGTGGATATTAAAAACACTCCCTCACTGTTGATTATGTATAAAGAAGTGTACTTTCAATGTCTTATTTTCCACATTGCTTTCCTAATGTCTCCTGCTCACTAAGGCTATGTTCACTGTCCACGCTAAATGTACCAGAGTTTTCTGTCCTGAGAGGCTGATTAGAGCCCAAGGAGCAATGGGTTTGGCTGGGGGGAAAAAAAAAAATAATAAAAAATTACAAAATGGGAAGGCAGAACAGCACCATCTTGAGCTTCCTGTGGTCTGCTTACCCCTCTGCCTGTGGCTTTGCTGCCGTGGGGCTCACCCCGCAGACCCCACGGGCTTCCAGTGGCTGCAGGAGCAGGATGCAGGGGTCAGGCAGGGTCACGCAAACCTGAAGCATCGCACACCAGCAAAGACCTGGCCCGGGGACAAAGCGCTCGGGCCCGAGTTGGTCAGACTTTCTGGGTGAGGGAAGATGTAGCTAGTCCGAGAGGCTGGAAAATGTTGTTTGTTTGTTTGTTTTTTTTTTTCTCCAAGCCATGGCCCTCCTTCACTTGGCCACACTGTTGGAGGATCACCCAGGTACCTCACGCCGATAGGGGGAGGTGTTAATTTTTTTCTTTAAAACCAAGAACATCCCTTTTTCTGTGGCTTCAGCCAACACTGGGAAGACGGACAGAAGCTGAAATCCCCTCTCGTCACCCCCACCCTGGGTGGGGAACGGGGGTGCTGAGCCTCACCGTGGGCTCTGTCCCGGCTTCAACACGCCCGTCCCGCAGCTGGGCTGCTTGGCAGAGGGGACACCGGCGCCTTTGTCTACACCCCGACGTCCTCCACGACCCAAAAAATGCCAGCACCGGGAGAATGCCAACTATCTTCATTCCCCTTAATGGGGCTGTTAACCCGCCGGGGCAATTAGGAACAGGGGGGCTGTCAGGATGGTTAACCTCTGCACTGCCGGGGGTGGCCGAGGGACTGCCCTGCAGCTAAAGCTCCCCCTCTCCCCGCGCGCCCCATCACCCGTGGAGGGTCCTGCACCCCCCGGACTTGCCCCCCTTCGCCTCCAGCCAGTAAGTGCCGGTTCCTGAGCCAAAGCGGCGGCCAGTGGAGTCACGGGGCTCCGGGGAGCCTTCCCCCCGCCCTTCTCTTTTCCTTGGTGGCTGCTTCTTGATGAGTCTCTCCTAGCCCTGCATGTCCACCTCGGCTCTGACTTTTCCCTGGCGGGGCTCGGACCGCTGTGGGGTCGGCAAAAAAGCCCGCGGGAGGAAGTTATGGACCACCCGACCCCTCGGGAGAAACCCTCCGCCCCGTGCCCCACGGCTCTGCCCTCCAGCGCCGGGGTTCTTCTGGTCGCCCCCGACCTCCTCCCCCGGGACCGCGGGTGGGTGCCCGGACACCCTCGCTCCCCGCCAGCACGGGGGTCCCCCACGGGACCGGTGCAGGAGGACCCCCCACCCCCGCCGCCAAAGAACGGGGGAATAGGGCGGAAAAACACTTCCAGGCTACCTCCATGAAGATACATTTTCTTTCTTTCTTTTTTTTCTTTGTGTTTTTGTTTGTTTGATTGTTTTGGTTTTTGGTTTTTTCCTTCCCCCGAGGTTTGATGCTCACTCCTCCCAAGAGCCTGCATTTTAAAATGGGATTGTTGTTTTGTTGTTTCCCTGGAGGGTGGCTGGTCAGAAGTCAGGTGTTTTGGGGTTTGTGGTTGTGGGGTTTCTCTGTTTTCTTTTTTTTTTTTTTTTTAAATTTAATTTGAAATTTAATGCTGAGAGACAAAGAGGTAAATTATCTGCCTTGGCGTTGATGGTACGTCAAAGATTGCAAAGCCCAGGCGCTCTCTTCCTGCGAAGAGGATGATTTATAGAAAATTGCAGGCAGAACACATGCACATTCTGGCAGCTGTAAAGACAGTCCCTCCCTTTTCCTTAATGTTCTTTTATCAGCTTCTTAGGAGGTGTCCGCTTCATTTGTCTGCATGAAACCAGCAGTCCTAGTAGGAATCCCCAGTTTTGATGTTTTTTCCCCTTTTCCTTAAGAAGGATTCTCTACACCCAACAGTGCTCCTTCTGCCCAGATATTATCCTTCCTCCTATTTCTCACAGCACTAGTTTGGGGCTGGGGGGCGGGGGGAGCGGAAAGAGGGGAGAGGAGGAGGGAGATCTTTCTCCTGTTTAGTGATTAACTTGCACAGCTCAAAGAAAGAGAAGATTTAATGGGAGAGATCCTGCCTGTGTGCTTTGCACTCACGGCAGTCTTGCGGATGGGAAGATCGGAGAGTGCATGGGTTTAATATTTGACTAGTACCTGGGTGACCGATTTTTCTTATTTTATTTTATTGCTGTCCTTAGCATTTCTGCATTTGGTCTTCAGCTGAGCTGGGAGAGTTCAGACAATGAAGTTCTAACATGCTCGACCTCTCCCGGAGCCAGTAAAATCTGGACTCTTTTAAGAAGATCATCTCAGCTTCACCACTCGCATAAAACTTCCTCAGAGCAGGGGAGGGATTTCTCCCTTCACCCGAACCGGAGCTTTGTGGTTCTAGTCCCTCTTCCACCCATGCAAATTGCAGTGCTTGAGGGCTCGAGAAATCCCAGTGATGTTCCAATACCAGTCATGCCCTTGTGCTTAAATTGATTTTGCCTCACTCCCTTGTATTGATTTTCTGAGTCTGCA
>WHYT01014095.1:131837-166145 GCA_009806455.1 Tetrax tetrax
TTTTTTCTTTTTCTTTTTTTTTTTTTTTTAGTTTAAACAGAGTGCATACTTCAGCCTGAGCTAAAATTGTGAGACAGCTTGGAGGAGTGCTGGTCTTTAGGTGGATACAGTGAATCAGGCATGAGTGTTCATCCCTAGTTGAGCAAACTGGGGAGAACTTGGAGAGGCCCCAGGCTTGGATTCAGTTCCAGTCAGACTGAGCTAGGTTTGTGATCATGTGGCTCTTTATAACAGGGTTTTAGGGCTCTCTGACCAAACACTAAGGAGGCCAAAGAATTAGTATCTAACCTTTGAAATCTTGCTCTTAATTTTTTTTTTAATTCCTTCAGTCATCCATCCCTCTCACCAGTAAGATAGGTATAATTAGGATTTAATAGGGATATTGGAAATTAAGACCTTGGAGCTCAATTCTGTTGCTATGTATGTTGAAACAAACCAATATGTAGATAAGAAAAGAAAAATCTCCTTTTGCAGTGGTTCTAGTGTGTGAGACTGGAGCAGACCTGTTCTGCTGTTTGCAGACACTTGGGAGACGGGAACTAGAGTTGCCTGCCGCTTTGTTTCTATGTCAATGCTGTTCTGCTGACTGATCATTTGTTCTCAGGTATGTTGCTGCTTGTGGTGAGTATGGAAGAGATTAACTATATATACAGCATTTACTTAAGTTTAGTTGGTAATGCAGCAGATTCTGGAAGGTAATGGCCGTAAGGAGTCATCCTGTTTTCATCTCTGTTGTGTGACAAGTGGTACTGTCAGAAAAAATAAATAAATGTCAATATGAACACATTTGGAATGATT
Source organism: Tetrax tetrax (assembly GCA_009806455.1). Classification (NCBI taxonomy): domain Eukaryota; kingdom Metazoa; phylum Chordata; class Aves; order Otidiformes; family Otididae; genus Tetrax; species Tetrax tetrax. The sequence continues at coordinate 132,636 of WHYT01014095.1, forward strand.
TCTCTCCTTATTTGATTGGAAGCATTTCAGTTTTTCCCTTCCTTGTCTACATTTGGGTGGCTCTGGCTGCAGGATGTAGAACCTCCAACACTGGTGGGCTCTGCAACTTTGCTTCTATCATGCTCAGCTAAGTAACTTAACAAGTCTAAAAATGTTAACAAATGGCTGATGGAAAATTGAGGGCAGCCAAACAGCTCTCAGCCTGGTTAATTAGTTTCTTGACCGCTGAATTGTTCCTGCTCTCTCACATGGCTGTAGGTCGCAGCCCTCCAACAAGGGTTTTGAGTTCCTGGCCAGAAGTGCATCCCAAAAGTTGAATTCATGTAACTTGAAGTCACTGTGGACCGGTTCCTGTTGGTCTAAATGACCTTTTATCTTCATTGGGGGAGGGCAGTGGGGAGAAAGCGTGTCAGCTTTCAGCTATGTCAGGTCATATAGAGGTCAAGTTCTCTTGTCTGTGATCAAGCATATGGTGTAAAAGAGCCCTGTGTGCAATAGGACCAAGACCTGGGGAGAGGAGGACTTTATCAGGCCTTATGGAGGTAAATATGACTGAAGGCTATGTTGTAAATCAGCATATATGATAGCTCTCGCTCAGGGCTTGCAGGATTTGTATATTTAACCTTTTGGTGGTGCTGGCTTCTTGTGTGTTTCCACCCTGGTAGGTTGAGAAGCTGTTCTTTCTGAAGAACACGCAGATTTCTCCTGCCAGGTTATCCATGCATGTGTGAGACCTTCTGAAATCCCTGGCTCCAAGGGCATAACTGTATTACTCATTGGAGCTGCTGAAAGAGTGAGTCAATATATTTAGGTCTCCCAGCTGCGTGAATAAATGAGTAAACCTGAATTATTTTTAAATTATCAGATTACAGAGATGATAACATACTACAATGAATTTTCCATTCCATGTTCTCTACAAATGTACTGCTCTCCGTCCACTTTGGAGCAGAGGAGGAATACAAGATTTTCTTCCAAGGAACTACATAAAACTGCTCAGGTTGCACTCAGAAAATGTCTTTCAGACCAAAAGCCTTGAGTCAGAAGTTGCTTGGCAGGATGACAGACAGGTTGACCACAGGTTGCTCTTGCAAAACGAACATGAAGTGCATGTTACCCTCCATGGTTCTTCAGTGCTTCCACAGGTTCAGCCATGTTACTTCAGTGGTGTCCAGGAATATAAATTGCTTGCTGGTATTCTGGTCTTATCTCTGAAGATATTTATTTTAAGAATTCATGTCTACATAGGTTTGTTAATACTGTACTGTAATATCAGATGGACTGCTGAGACCTCAAGGGGGTGAGCAATCTATTTTTAGTGTGTTTGAAGGGTAGATGATGTTTCAGGTTGTGGAATGACTTTCTGGGGGGCCTGTCACCATATACTGAAGTTTTGTATGTCATGGCAGTGGAGGCCAGTCATATGATGATGAGGTAGTAACTTAAATGGGACACAAAAAAAAATCCTGCTCTTTGGGGAAATTTTAAAGATAGATGGGGCTAAAATGCCACACACTCTCTTCTCTTGTTTATTTCCTTGATACGCTGAAGACATCTAATCCTCTTTACAGGTGAAATAAGCAGCCTTCTTATGAGCTGAAGGCAATGCCTGCTGATCTGTTGACATCCAGATTGGAGACTTACTCGTATCTGAGTAAGAATTTTAGTAATGGGTGACCAAAAGACTGTTTTTGTGGCCCAGGTGATGTGAAGAAGATGGTTTGTGATCTTCTTCCACATCAGAAATTAAGTCATGTGTGGGAAGTTGGATAATAGCAGTGCTGTCCTGTTTAAACATACACTCCAGCCTGCAGAGATTTGGAGCTTTAGGTTGAGAAGACTATCTTAGACAAATGTGTGCGTGCAGCGATTGGAACAGTGAATCCAGCCTTGCTTTGGAAGCACCGCACTGTAGTGGTAGCCATGAAGAACAGATTTTAATGATTTATTATGGTTAGATTTTATGTGGATTGGCTTCCTGTTTTCTTTGGAAGGCAGTAAAACTGCAACTTTTACAGGATTCTTCTTACATTCCCAGGATTTTGTTTTGTGTGCAGGCACATACACTTTATTTTTTTATTTAATAAATGCTCACTGCCACTGTTAGGAACGTTAACAAAGGCTTTTTAATAGGTCAGAGCTCAGCTACCATTGCATTTTCTTGTTACTGTAATACATTCACAGATAATAGAAGATGGGGGCTAAAGCCCTTATACTGTTAAAGGTTATTCATGTGAACAGTCACTGTGATCTGATTTTGAATTTCACTGCAGCTACTCCTGTGAGTAAACATCTGAAGATCAAATCCTTAGCTGCATAGACTAATTCTGGTGGAGTTTTCAGGGAGGCATTTGGAAATTACATCTTGAATAGAAGATGTCCTTAGCTTTCAACAACTACCACCTACATACATGAGATGTTCATTTGTGATTGCATGTGAGGGCATGGTTGTAGCTGATTTGCAAGAGCCAACGGGAGCTTATGCATTAGATAACTCTTTCACTTTCATTCATGTGCTACTTTTCTTTCATTCTCACTCTTTGTATTTTGACAGGGGGAGCATGTATGTTATAAATACTCAAGTTTGACTTCAATTAATGCTGGCGTGTCCCTGAAATATGATTTTATATGAGTTTGTGGGTGTTCTAGTGAGAATGCTCATGGTGCTGTGCTGCCTGTAGATGGTATTCCTGTATTCTGGAGTCACTGTTGTTTTCAGAAGCTATGGTTTTTCACACTTTTTCTTTTAATTAAGGGATTGGTTTGAACGGGTACTGGTATGGTAATTACCTGTTCAAGACAGCAGTTCTTTGGATCAGGGAAAATGCAACCTAGGCCCTTTTACAACAACAGGAATGTGTACCTTCTTACATGTGTACATAATACAAGTTGCTATCCATGTGGTTCATACTGCTATGGTAGTTCATCTGGCAGATCATTTAAATATTTACTCCAAAAGATCTTGTTCTCTGTTGGTGTGAAGCAGCATTTCCAGCTATTTTTAGGTCATTTTCATCTTAGCAACCCTGTTGGATATAAACCAGACACAAGTGCTGTAAACTGTCCCTGCATTTTGGTAGAAATTAATAAAATAAAGTTTAATGGTTTGGTCCCAAAGGGAGAACAGACCATCTGGTTAGCAGAAGGTTAGGCCCAATAATACAGCACTGAGAGTCCCACAAACCAACCCAGAGTATCTGGTAGTGTGTCCAGTTGCTGCATGTATTAAGCATTGAAATGGTGCTTTCTGATCTGCAGAGCCAGCAGTTCTGTTACCACTGCTGTGACGCAGGAGATAATTCTGTTGGGCAAGCATCAGCATGGGGGTGGATCTACAGTACAGGATGTGTAATGTCAACATGAAGCATGGGAGCTGGCAGTAAGAAGGAAAGCAGCCATTTCATGCCAGTGCAGGAAGCTTAAATAGATTTTTCCCCTCTGCATCTTGTCCTTTTATACTGCTTTCATACTTGGTATTAAATGATTATCTTCTGCTTTGTCATCTGAAAACTTCAGCCCAGCGGGGTTTAATTTTCTTCTCTTTTTGAACCTGTTTTTTTTTTTTTTTTTTTTTTTTTTTTTTAAACAAGTGAAGTGCACTCCAGAAGCATGTCTGATGGATTATGAAAGGGGCTGGGGGGAGGATGAAGGGCTAAGCAGATCTGGAGAAAGAGAAGAGTTCAGTCATGTGAAAGTCCTGAGCTTCAGATGAAGTTTCTCTGTAGATCCTTTTGGCTTTAGTGCAGAGATAGTTTGTCCAAAAGCTGTAACCATTTGCAAACATTGTATTGCAGCTGCAAAATGCAGAAAGGTATGAAATACTGCAAGTGATACTGTGTAAACTTGGAAACTCTGTAGTTACTAAGAAACTGTAGAAAGCTATTATAATTGTTTCTGCTTTCTTTTTAGCAGGAATATTGTACTAGAATTTCTTTTTCCTATTTGGTTGAAGCTAGTGGCAAATTATTACTATGGCACCGTTTTTTAAGAGCCAAATACTGTTACATGACTGTCAAAATCTGCAGAAAAAAAAAAAAATCAGCTTGCTAGGCATTCTATAGACTTAAAAATCTAGTGATATCTCTTCTGTCAACTCATAGACTGGTCAACTGGTTTGGTTTTTTTTGTTGTTGTTGTTGTTTTTTTCCCCCAGAACATTTAGAGATATCTTCCTATAGCTGCATCCTGGAAAGCTCTAGAATACCAGAGCTTGCTTCCTGATGGGCGTAGCAGAGCGGAACTTTATAATCAGAGCTCTCATGGTTTCTATTCAGCAGGATTTTCAAAGAATAATATTACAGCTCCCCTTGAATGAATCCTTGTCTTAGATGCTGTTCTGTGGTAGCCCTGCAAAGGTATTGCTTTCTTCATATGTTCCTAAGAACTGGAGTGGGAGTTTGGGAGTAGTCAACCCACAGGTATGTTTTCTCAGTTATAATTTGGTGATGGGAGGAGGGGATGCATATAAAACATGGCTTGTGCATGAAGACTGTTTGCTCTGTTCTGCTGTAACTTCATCCTTACGCAGTCCTCGTTGCTCCACTGGCCCCATTCAGGAGATATTTTGGTTGAAGCTATGAGAGTCTAGCACTTATGCATAGGGCACTTGCAAAGAAATGGCACTGAAGAATTACATGAAACTCGAACACTGTGCCTCAGGGCAGAACTTTTTCCTAGTCCCATAGATAACTCCATGTTGTGGCAGCTGTTTCAGCATCAGAAGTATTAAGGATGCAGGCAAATTAAGAGACTTTTTCTAAGATATGTTTGCTCTGTCATGTCTGTTCATGTAATTTCCCTTGCAGATTTTATTTTCTAGTAGCTGGAAATTTTATGGTTTTTCTAGTGGTGCTGAATATTTTTAGAACACACTGGAGAACGTTCATCAGAAGTGTTTCTTCATATGCAAATGAACAATGCTTCTAGATTTTGTCTGCACCTTTTCTCATGGCAGATCTCTATACAGCAAAGAAAATACATTGTCCTTGACTTTTTCATACTGAAAAAGGTGCTACTTGCTGAAGATAGTTTATTATAAATAACTACTAAGATGATAATCTCACCACAGCATGCTTGGCAGCCTTCCACTGAGTTAGCCTGTTTCAGCAAGGAGCTGTCGCTTAAGATACAAAGCAATCTGTAGGGACATATGATCACACACACTGACTGTTTTCTCTGTCCTCATGGGTGCCTCATCATTTCCTGTGTCTGATATTACAAATTGGAATTGCTATCTGGTAGACCAGCAGGATCTAGCACCAGAAAGATGGACTTTAGTTCCTATCTCATGATCATCAGATTACAGAGAACTTCTCAGTTATGGAGGCACCAGTAGGAGAATGTCTGTTGGAAATGGTCATGAGGTTTTTTTTTCCTTTTTTGTTTGTTTTATTTTTGATGTCACAAGGATAGATGTGAACTACAGGGGAAACTCTTCATATATAAGTGTTCACAGCACACTTTCCTGTTAAAAATGGTGGAGAAACCTAAGTCCACCACAGTCAGTTGTGTAGAGAGGATTTTTTTGTGTGTTGGTTTTGTTTGAGTAAATTATGATCTTCAAGATCTCTGAATGTTTTGGTTTGTAAAAATATTGTCCAAAAGAAAGACTATGATGAACAGATAAGAGGCTGTATCCATTTTTCTGAGGGTATTGGAAAACTAATATTAATACCCATATAGGTTTATTTTTAAGGTGCTACTGTAGTCACATAGCTTGATGGTGACTTTTTGAGTTTGAAAAGTTGATACTGCTTTGTGGTTGATGGCTGTTGAGTTATCTTGTTATTGCAGCAGTTCTGTGATGGATATCACTGGCTGTTGTATGCAAAATTATTTTCAAGTAGAGTGCTGGCAAGTGTTTGTGTTTTATTTGTTTAGAAACAATTTGATCAGGCCATCTCTACTGCTTTGTTAAAGGTATAATACGAGTCAGAACTTTTTCTAACCTCCATGTTTCTCGTGGATTTTGTTCCTTGGTGCTTGATGCATCTCAGAGTCCTAACAACCTACATTTCAAGCCTGGGCCTCTATGGTTGCTTAGAAGTATGGAATGTGGTATTTGGTGGAAGCACTTGGTAAGACTGAGATGGAACAAATTAAGGTATCAACAATGATATTGGATTTTTTTTTTCTCCTTGGTTTGACAGATCATGTTAAAATCTCATGGATACATCTCAACAAGATCAAGGGGAGAACAGGACATTAATTTAGTCAGACACTGACTTGCAAGCCATTATACAAGTCCTTGTTTTCAAACCCTAACAAACATTTGGAATTGATGCTCATCTGGGAAGTAATTTGCTGTCCTCTGAAAGGAAAGCATGGAAGGAGGCAGGGAGATGCTAACTCTTTATCTTGCTGTGGTGTCCTTCTCCACAAGATCTACAAAGGCAAATTCCTGTGTCCTTTGCTGAGGTTGTGGGAGTACATTAATGACGGGATGGGTTCTGCTTGCTGATAAGGTGAAGAAATCGCTGGGACTGGTTCCTGGTGTTCAATGACCCATGCATGATTGTGGAGTGTTCTTCATCTCTTAACATCTGACCTAGATGCCTTTACACTTTGGGATGGCTGTTCAGAGTCTGTCATGTCCAGAAGCTGCCTAACTTGGGAGACTTTGTGGTTTTAAAGAAAATCCCATGCAACTATTAGTTTCAACCTTACTGAAGGACATGTTCTGAAGAGCTAGCTCATTAAACAAGCTTTGAAGGGTGTGCTCTACAGAGCAGCTTCCTGTTATTTGGTTAATGGTTGACCTAGTTCTATTGCCATATGCCTCCTGGAACGCATTCTAATATAAAATGTGTGCTAAAGCAAGACTGGGATAATAGAAGGGAAGTCAAAGCCTTTCCTTTATGAAACGGCAATCATATAATGCTGTTGCATTTTGAAGAGTATTGTAGTTACTAAAAATGGCAGTATCTTCATGGAACTGTATTGATTCTGATTGTAAACTCAGAAGTGTTAATCAGACCCATTTATTTATTTTTTTCAGACTGGCCTTGTACAAAAGATTGGTATCAGTAATTCCCTATGCTCCATATGTGAACCTAAAGTTAGGGAGTAAAGCACTGAGAGTGATATTATAGCTGCGAGGAAAGATTAAATTAGATTTGGCTAAAGGCAGGAGGATTTTTTCCCTTGTGGTAGGTGTTTTTTTCATTGCAAACCATGGATTAGCAAATATTTTTCCTCTTTAAATCCTGGCTACAAGCCAGAAATGAGGATTCAGGCTTTTACCTGGTATCAGAGATGGCACAGTGTGCATACTTACACGTAGGCAAAACTAAAAGAAATTTGGAGGTACGAAGTAAAGTTCAACTTCCAACCTGTGTTTCCTGACAGGCTGAAGTTCTGAAGAACCTATCGGCTCTGTTTTCTGGTTAATTTGATTTTCTGCCCTAGGAGAAGGAAGGGTGGTGTGATAACAACTGTTTTCATAAGTAGTATGTATTATGGTGGAACAAGGGGAAAGGAAAATTAAAGCCATACTTTGTAACCTTTTGAGAGCTCATGACTCCATTAGTAGATGTGGTGATTTATTATGCTTCTGTCAGTGTGGGAAGCTGAACTACTTACCAGACATACTGCTTTGAATATTGATATAACTTAGCAGTGGCTAACCCGCGTCTCTTCAGTTGCAGATGGCTTGCAAGCAGTCCAGGTGTGAATTATGGGCAAAGGTATGTCACGACACCGGTGGGGGTGGGTGGGGCCAGCCCAGTTTGTCTGGTGGGATAGAGTATGCTGTGAGGACCTCTAAAGACAGCTGTTGCTGATCTGCGTGGGGAGTGCCTAACCTGCAGAGAAGTGGTAGGATGTTGTGGGAGTCATAACCATCTTGTACCCCTGTAAATCCTTCAACTCAAGGCCCTTCATGTGTTTTATGTGACTCTTGGCTCATCTAGTGGGGCTATGAGTATTTTGGCTTCTTTGGCTAGGATACATGTAGTGGCAGCATTACACAGTTTCCTCTTCTTCCTTTAGTGCCTAACACTGAATGGTATTTTTGTAGAACTCCTGGATCTGGGGGAAAACAAACTGCAGCATTTTTAGTAGGACACAATGTGTTGTGTGAGCTGTACTCATATTGGTCATGAAAAAAATCTCTGCTCTGGGGACTGACACAAGCACAGCTATTTGTGCAACCTGATCAGAACAAAGGATAATGCTTCTGCTGCAAGATCAGACAGATCTGACGCTTCAGCAGGCTGAGCAAATGAATGAAGGAAGTGGTCCGCCTCCTCTTATCCATTGTCTCAAAGATGCAGGCTCATAGAGAAGAAACGGAGGTTGAATAGAGCTTCTGAAGGAATATGCTGCTTTGTGTTCTGTGGGAAGAGAGCAAGCAGGAGTTCTAGAAGTTCTCTGGCAGCCTGACAAGCATGTAATACGAAAGTGTGGCAATGGACTACTGGTATTGAACCAGGACTTTCTCTTCTATAGCCTGCCTAGAAAATCTTAACTGGTATTAAGAAGCTGATGAAATGTTCTAAGCTTGGAATATGGGACCAAGCCTATCTTCAAGAAAGCTCAGTGGGTGTAGAAATCTAGTTAATTCTGACCTGCTAGTAAAGACTTATTTAAGATTTTTTCTGTACATGAGGAAATTCAGAATTCAAATATTTTTCCTTTTCTTTTTCTTTTCCAATTTATTTTTTGTTTTATCTTTTTTCTTTTTTCTTTTTCTTTTTTTTCTGTCTCTTTGTCTCTTTTTCTATTTCCTTTTCTTTCTTTTTCTTTTTGTTTTTCTTTTCATGTTTCTTTTTTAATTTCCCCTTATATGTTTTTTTTCTTTTTTCTTCTTTCCTTTTTCTTTCCCTTTCCCCTTTTCCCTTTTCCCTTTTCGCTTTTCCCTTTTCCCTTTCCCTGTCCCTCTCCCTTTCCCTTTCTCTCTTTCTCATTCTCATCTCCCCTGAATAACTCATTGGTGTCTTCTGGGATACTTCTCAGTTGTTTTCCTGATGGAATTTTTACATAGGGAGAGCTGGGCTGATCAAATTACTGGGACAGTCACAGTCTTCTGCTGCTTAGGAGAATCCTTCTGTGTCTCTTGCTCCAGCTGTCAAACTGTCATAGCCACATTACCCAAATGGGATTTTAGTAGCAAGTTCCCTTTTTAAAGGCATAATGAGGCCAAAGAAATGTGAGAAGAAAGGGAGCAGTACAGAGATTTCTTACAAGCTGGGCAGAACTGAGGGTTACTTCACATTCCAGAGCTATAATATTTGACTTCCAGCCTCAAGAGGGATTTCAACTGAGAAATGAATCCTTTAGAAGGAGGGGTGTAGAAGTTCTATCAGTATCATAGCTGGTTAGATCTCTGTGTATTACCTTTTTGCATGGTCACTGGGCCTAGAAATTGCTAGCAGGTTTCTCATAATCAGATAGTTTGATATGGAACCAGTTTTCTTTGAAATCAAGTTTTTCTTGGCTCGGGGACCCACAGCTGTAATTTCTTTATCAAGCATGCTATTTTTCATTCTTTAAGTTAATGGAGATTAGATTTGTGTCTGTGGTAACAGAACCAGTCTTGGTGATCCATGAGATCCCTTCCATCCTTTGTTCTCCCCCATACTGTCTGAAAGGTTATGTCAATTCAAAGAGAAGTAATGGGGGGATGAAGATGCTGCTTTAGGAGCCTGGTTATAAAAGCACATCAGAAAGTCATCAGACTCCTTGAGTGGAAGCGTGGGTTGAAACTTTTAAATGTGTGATGAATGGGCTGTCATGATCAACATGTTTAGTATCCAAAAGCAATTGTGAAAATGCCCTCCGTTTATTCTTAGAAGAGGGTTAAAACCCAACACAGAGAATGTGCTATGGTGGATTTGAAACAACAGAACCTTCACTATAGATGTCCAGCTGCTTTTACCTCAAGGAAGTATGGTTCAGGAGAGGAAATAATGATACCAGCTGCTCTGTGGCTGAACTCTTATGGCTGCTTTGAGTCCTTTATTCAACCATGGTTACACTGTGTCTAAACTAAGTCGGTGTTATTTGGACAGGGTGATCAAAAATGCATATATTCCAAAAATGCCTTTTGGAAAAGATTTCACTGAGCTTTCAAACAATGCCTGGCTGTAGGGACAAGAGGAAAAATCTCTAGGGTGGACATAAATCTCACAAATAAATCAAGGAGCATTCTCCAAGTAATGAAGATTTGGGACTGAAAGCAAGCGCTTTCTGAAAGAACAGTATCAGTCTGGTGCTGAGCAGAGATCAAAAGGTCAATTGTCTGTCCGTGAAAGCTGCAAAAGAATTTCTTACTATCTTCTACTTTCCTCTTCAGGAAATAGGAGGCACAACAGATCTTGGCTAGTTTTGGAGATCTTCAGAAAAGCATCCTTTGTCATATTTCCCAACTTTATATTAAGCACATCTTATCTTTGTTTTGTGAGATGTTTTTATTGTTTTGTTAATAATAGAACTCCTTAAGATATAATGCAATTGGACCAGTCACTGTTTTCTGAAAGGTCAGAGCAGCATACCAATCATAAAGCTGATAATGTTTTCACAAAAAAAGTCTATATCATGGCATTGATAAGAGAAACCATGAAGGGTTGGCTTGTATGAAACATTGAACAAGAGCAATGTGCTTGGTTTCTCGGTCATCCATCAGGTCAAGCCAGGTGGATGTTCCTATGGCTGAATGTTGAATTTTGGAATTTACCTATTATACTTCAAAGACAATAGCCAATTTTTGGGCTATCACTGAATTTTCACAAAGAAGTTGAGCTGAAGAAGGGAAATAATCAAAATATGTATTTGTACAATCTTTAGATCTAAGTCCAACACCTTTAGTGCCCTTTTTTTTTTTTTTCCCCAATTAAGATGGATTAAGAATTGGGTCAGTTCCTCAGGGATCATCCAGACAGAGGCACCAAGTTTTTCAGCTCAAAGAGAAGGGGACTGTGGGATAAGAAAATCTCATGCAGAGAATGCAGAGGAATCATAGGTCTCATTGGCCATTGGCTTTTCTAATGTATCAGAAAAGACTTTTGGGGCTTTCCATGACCAAAGTAAATAATGACATTGCTTTGACAGATCAAACAAATAACACCAGTATTGTGCCTTTGAGAGCCCTTGATCCCAAAGAGAAAAGCAAGGGTTTTCCTTTTTATTTTGGACCCATTCCACTGCAAACAAAAGCATCCCACAGGTCAGACAAGAAGGATATCTGACAGGATTTAAAGAGACTTCTTCTTTTTCCTTCTGTTCTCTACACTAGTGATTTTTATTTAAATATATATCAGACCTAAAAGCGTCTTATTCATTTTATATCTGTGTTGGATAGAAAATGTGGAACAGAAGATGCTTGATCTGTGCAAGTACCGCTGTTGGAATACTAAATCCATTCCTGAAGTTGACATCTCTGTAAAAATGAGTGTGGTGTTAGTAATGATTTGAAGTCAGGAGAATTGTGCTTCACAGTGAGAGCTTTCAGATAGTCCATTTCTCCCTTTCAGAGGTTTTCAGAAGTGACATTTAGAGGACTAAAAGCAGTTAATTTGCCAGGCTGTGTCCCAGGAATCTTATTATGGTTTTGTTTGGTGAGGGTAGGCCTAAGGTGGTAGCTTCTGTAGGAAACTGCTAGAAGTCGCTCCCCTTTGTTCAGTGGACTCAGACAGGCCTAGGGCAGACCTGCTACTGGCCAAGGCCGAGCCGATTGGGAGCAGAATGTCCTGTGATAAAGCCTCTGCGATAGCGTTTTTAAGAAAGGGAAAACAGGAAAAAAAAAAAAGAGAGAAAGAGAGAAGATGTGAAGCAGCTGAGTGGGGGCAGAGAAGGGGAGGCGCGAGCCTTGTGGGCCTTGGCCTTCCTCATCCTCTGGCCTCCCGCCGGGCAGCCGACTGGGTCCAACTCGGCCCAGCCTGGCTGCAAGAAGTGGAGAGGAGATGAGAAGTGAATAAGATGTAAAAAGGATCCTGAGAGGCGTCTGCCAGCCTGTTGTGAGGAATGGCTGCAGACATCAAGATCAGTGCAGAAGGAGGGGGAGCAGTAAAGCGGCTCCTGGCCAAGATTTCCCTGCAGCCTGTGGTGACGACCATGGTGGAGCAGGTTGTCCCCCTGCAGCCCATGGAGGTCCATGGAGGAGCAGAGATTCACCTGCAGCCCGTGGAGGAGCCCACGCCGGAGCAGCTGGAGGCCTGAAGGAGGCTGTGGCCTGTGGAGGGCCCGCTGGGGCAGCCGTTCTGGAGGGACTGCGCCCCGTGGAAGAGATGACCCACACCGGAGCAGGTTCACGAAGGACTGTAGCCTGTGGGAGGGACCCCAGAATGGAGCAGAGGAGGAATGTGAGGAGTTCTTCCTTTGACGACAAAGTAGCGCCGTAAAACGACATGTGATGGACTGACCGTAACCCCCATTCCCTCTTCCCCCCCTGTGCTCGGGAGGGGAAGGTAGTAGAGATAATGTTAAGCCCAGGAAGAGGGAGGGGTGGGGGGAGGTTATCTTGTTCCCTGTCTCATTCTCCTGCTAGTGTTAGAAATAAATGAATAGTTTTCCCCAAGTCGAGCCTGTTTTGCCCATAACGGTAACTTTAAGGATTTCTCCCTGTCCTTACCTCAAACGTCGAGCCGTTTTTCCTTATATCTTCTCCCCCTATTCTCTCGGAGGGAGAGGGGAGCGGGAGAGAGACTGCGTAGTCTGGTCCCGATTGGGGCTGAACTATGACAAATCTGTAATCTGCACTAAGCTGTAACAAGATGCAGTGGCTGGAATCTAAAACTAGAAAATGTTTGCTATATAAATAGTTCTTTATTTCTAATTTAATAGTGGAACCAGATTAAGAGCTATTGGAATAACTAGTGGACTCTGTAGAAAGCCCTAAGGTGTCAAGCCTAAGTGCAGTTTCTCTTCAGATGCTGTGGTGGAGACAGGCTTTAGACTGTTACCATTGAGTTTGATGTGGACAACTATCTAGTTGTAGAAGGTGAACTTTCAGCAAGATTACTCCCGCTGCCATTATCTCATGTTAGGTCAGGGATTAGTTGTCTTAAAAAAATACCTAATGGGAATGCTGTAACTTAGAGGTGTAGCGAGTCTAAGGAGATGATTGAGTTTTGCAAGCTGGATTGGACTAGATTACCTTCAAAGGTCCCTTCCAACCTAAACTATTCTATGATTCTACCAGAACATGCAAGAAGATACTTGTCTCAGCTGGCAAAGAAAAGGGAAGCAAATAACCAAGTTAAGTGAAATGATAAAGCTGACTGCAAGTTTGTAGTTACCAATGGCTTGATTATCTGTAGCAGGTTTTCCTCCATTTCATAGAATCATAGAATAGTTAGGATTGGAAGGGACCTTTAAAGGTCATCTCGTCCAACCACTCTGCAAGGACCAAGGAAATCTCCAACTAGATGAGGTTACTCTGAGCCCCGTCCAACCTGGCTTTGAATGTTTCCAGGGATGAGGCATCTGCCACCCCTCTGGGCAACCTTTCCTAGGTTCCACCACCCTCATTGTAAACAGTTTTTCCTAATACCTAATCTGAATCTACCTCCTTCTATTTTAAAAACATTACCCATCATCTTTTCACAATAGGTCCTGCTGAAGAGTTTCTCCTCGTCTTTCCTGTAGGCTCTCTTTAGGTACCGGAAGGCTGCAATAAGGTCTCCCCAGAGCCTTCTCTTCTCCAGGCTGAACAGTACAGCTCTCTCAGCCTGCCCTCATAGGAGAGGTGCTCCAGTCCTCTGATCATCTTTGTGGTCCTCCTCTGGACTCGCTCAAATGGGTCCACATCCTTCTTATGTCTTAGGCTTAAAACTATGTAAAATTTATTTGCATTTTGTTCTTCAAGTGGAATCTATGCACAAGGTTGGTGGAACTGCCTTCCTCTTAAAAATTAGATGTGTTTTCTTATTGTCTCAATTGAGGAAAAGAGAAAATGGAAGAGGGTTTTTGTAGTCCTGACAGAGCTACTATAGACTTCCACATTGTGGTTTCTAAAGGACAGTAAATCCCCCAAAAAGAAGACCTCTGATTTCCTCAGGACTATACAGCACATCACTTTGGTCACCCAAAACTTCAGTCCTGGTTTTACAGAGACGAACTAGAGAATTTGGTCCTGCAGTTAACCACAGAAGTGGTTGTGGCATAAAAACCCAATCAGAACTTGTCAACATGTCAATTTCCTAGAGTAAACTAACTTTCTATTAGAGATATCCTGCCAATTATATTATGAAAGCATTTCAGTAGATTCAAGGGTCTCTTCCCTTTCAGTAGAAAAAATGTTACAGTTTTTTGTTAAGACACGTCTAAAAATCTTAGACTTTGATCTGTTAAGGATGATACATCTAGGAGGCTTAGAGATTAACTCTTTCTGCGTTCTGTGCTAATCAAAGACTTTAACAATAAGCACCATCATTGGATCCTCCTTTTTTTTGATAACTGATGCACAAATAAGTCAGTTTCTGGAAAAAAAACAACATACATTAGCTTGGTTTCAAAGGTCATGCTGCAGTAGAGGCCTCACTGTAAATACTTTTCTTTGTAACTTTATAAACCAATTACTGCAGCAGGATGAAGGAGAGTTTTGATTCCCTAATTGACAAATTCTTTTCAGTTCTTAATTTGTAGTTTTGGAAGACTGCTTTCAAAATTCAGAACTCTGTATTGTAGTAGTCCAGCTGTAGGAGTTAGAAGACGATGGGAGAGCAAAGGAGTTCAGGAATGAAGAAGGTCTGAGAAAGAGGTCTGAGTTGTTTCTTGGTTTTGGAGTGAGTGACTATTTTAACCTGTAAGTAACACTGAGATTAGTGGCTGTCTTCCATCATTAAATGCAAGTAAAGTAAGGTAACTTCATCTCCACAAATTGTTCCCTCTTCATTTCTCTCCCATATTCTGTGTACAATCTTTTCTCCCAGGCAAGAGTGCAAAGGAGCCTTCTTGTCTTTAACCTGAATGTTTCCTTTCTTCTAGTAATCAAGCCTACAGATATAGCCCCTGTGTGCTCAGCTGAAAAGGAAACCACTTTTTTTTTGACAGTGAAGCTTCACTGCCAAAATGATCTTGTACTGCAGGTGGCTAGAGGTATATGATACAAGTTAGTTTGTCAGCTTTGGAACACATTTGAAGGGCAGGCTCTTCAGGAAGGGTGAACCGTAGCACCTACTCCTATGATTAGCAAGTCGGGTTCTGTCTCTTTCAGCTTCTGAGACCTTAAAGATCCATTGCAGGTTCTGCTTTCAGGTAAGGAGAAACTTATTCCTGTTTTTAACCTCCACTTCATAATAAAAGGCTTTTAAAAGTACTGATCCACGTAAAGATCTGGTCCTCAGCTGGGGAAAATTGGCAGAACTCCAGCAAATTTCTAGAAATAAAAAACTGGAGAAATCTCTGAAAGCACAGTAGTTACTGGGACTTGCACAATATTCTGCAGCTTGTGAGAATACAGGAGTAGTAAGTTGGAATGACACTGATGGCTTAATCTTTCTGTGATCTCTTGGTTTTTTTTTATGAGGGAATGAAAATCTTTAAGAGAGAACTTTGCTCCTGTTCTCTTGGTGGTACTGGCTTGCATGGCTTTGTTTTTCTTTGAAAACTGATAGCAGAAGACTATCCAACCTTCAGGAGTGGAGCCATTATATGTGGGGCTGTGCAACAGGAGCCAAAGTTTAAAAATAAAATACCAGTCTGCCTTCCTGAGGATCCAGACATAGCATACACACACACACATATGCAATATCTTGACTGACCACAGTTATATCAGTTACTGAGTTCAGAGCAACGGACAATGACAACCGAAAAGGGAGTCTTGTTCCTCAAAAAGAAAGAGGAAGAAATTTAAGACTTCTGCAGCTTCAGATACCAGTTTCTGGAGTGCATGGGAGGCCCCTCATCACCAGCAGGGTTGAGAGACAGTAAAACCAGATGACTGTCTGTCATTCCTGGTGGTGTCTACTGTAGCCCCTTCGCAGCCCTCCTTTTTCTCTCCCTCATTTTCTCTTCCCTGCTAAGTAATGGTTCAAGGCAGAGCAATCTTATTTGAAAATGTGCTCCTTTCCTAAGAGATGGAAGCAGTGGGTTTTATTTCACACCGAGTGCTGAGGTACCAGCCCACCAACCATCTTCAGAAGAAATGAAAAACCAACTCCTTTGACTTCAGAACTACTTTAAAGATAAAAGTCACTAGCACCATTCCCTTCTAGACTGTGGAAATAGCAGATGATCAGTTTGCATTTTTCCAGAAGACCTGGAGAAGGAGGGGCCTACAGAGGAGGCAGTACATAGACCAGGAAGAATTATTTATGGCAGAAAAGCAGAAATTTGAGGTTTACAGCTTGGAAGGTAAGATAAGGTATGTTAGAAAAGAATGATCTTTTGAAAGAAAAGGTGACACTACTTAGGCTAACAGTCTAAGAAAATTGGAAGATACAATTCTTGATCACTTGTGAAGGTGGACATAGATGAAGATGATAAAAGATTTAACACTTTCTTGCCTGCTTCCCCAAAATACTCGTGTCATATCAAATTGCAGACTTTGCTTGATAATTGTGAGCTGTGCTAACAAGGGTGGGAAGTCAGGGTTCCTCCAGTGGCTTGGTGCGAAGCACCAGGAAGTGTCCTTCTCTCAGGTGACATGCCATAAACTGTGTGCAGGTAGCAGCTGTGCACAATTTTAACTGCCTGTATGCTGCCTCAAGCTAGTGCAAAAGATTGGAGCCTATGCTTTTGACTGCATGGAGTGGGCAGATGCAGTTTCCAGACAAGACCCTGATCGTGTAAATGCGAACTGAATTTTTAGCTAGGCTTCTTCCAGCTGCAGCAAGCGTATTTGTATATCTCAGTTAACAGCTACAGGGGAAAAAAAAAAACAAAAACAAAGAAGAGGTGTTACCACTTCATATCTCTGCCCAGGCAAAGTAACAGTCACAGCTGCCCATGGCACACTTGGCTTTTGGCAGAGCTCGGGCTAGTTCTGCTCTGCAGACACAAGATGAAGCATGCTCAGTATGCTTCCTTCAACAGGAATGCCAGCAGTATCTTGGATTACTACAGAGACTGCTCTGTGTCTGTGAGTTCCTTCTGCAGAGTGTGGAATCACAGTACGCAGGATCAGGAATCCTTGGTAGCCTGCATATAGCTCTCAGCACACGGTAATCACCTTTTTTTTGGAAAGCTGTGTTTTCTTAGACATCCAGATTATCAAACTGGAACACTTTATTGACGTTTTTAAGAAAAACCATACTAGTTTTGCATATTAGTTGAACTTACACTGAAGGGGATGCTGTAGCCTAAGGTTTTGTAGGACTTGATTCTCTTAAAATCTGAATGTTTTTTAAAAAATCCATAAAATATCTGGGTCTTGTTTGTGGTGATGTCCTAACAATGAAGGGTAGGTGCAACTGTCAGCATGTGAAAACTAATTGCTTTGTTTGCTGTCATAAATTTAGTTAGCCAGAGTGGAGTGGAAGTGTGCTCATGCTTTGTGGCTCCAGCTAGCATTTGTGAAAGAGAGGACTGATTAAATCAAACTTCCTCTTCTTTGGTCATGAATATCTCCTGCTTATAGAAGACATTGAGGAAGACCTAGAGCGTTCCTCTTACAGATATTTTTATAAAGGTGCTGTAAAGAAGATTCCCTTTGATGACTTATAGTAAATTTTGATGGTTTTTTTTTTGTCCAGATGTTTTCTGGAACAGAGGAGTTTATTAATATGTTGCCCATTATTTAGGAGAGTTTAGGAAGAGAGTAGAAGGATTCAGCAGTTTGGACAAAATTGTATTAAGAGAAAAGCCTCTCAGACCACGTAAGAATTGGAGTTTTTCTAGCTGTCAAATCCTTCAGAAGTAATATCCTTCCTCACTCTCATATAAAGCTCCCTTTTTGAATGTCCCCCCCTTTTTTCCATCTCCCTCCTCCTACTGTGATCTCAAGTACTATGACGGTTAGACCATGTTAACCATCCCTAAAGTCTGTCTCCCCTGTTATTCTTCTCAGCTTTGCAGACATTTTGCTGAGTTGACCTAAATTCTTCAGCAGAAGCCCTGGATTCTGTGGAGAAAGCTGGAAATGGCAACTCCAGTTAAGAAGTAAATGCAAAGATAAATAAAGAGCATCAGTTAATATCCTTGTGTGTGGTGTTATGTTTTACCTCTGCTTCTGAAATTTTAACTTACACTGTGCTGGAGAACCTTTCATGCAGTTGTTGTGGGAAGTTAGCATTGTGATTTCAGGTACGGTGGCTCAGAAAGGTAGTGTGGTGTAATGGGGAACGGCTGGAGTCTGGAAACCCACTTTCTGCTGCTGGCTATGCCACAGACTAGCTGTGTGACTCGAAGACAGGCTACTTCACTTCCCTGTGCTTTTCCATTACCAGGTAAAGGAAGAAGGTTCTCCATGGTGCAGACACACTCATCTTGCTTTTCATACAGAGAGAGCCACAACAGTGTGGCCTGAAGCTGTATGAGTCAAATAAATAGGTAGCAACTGCATGGAATAGAGTGTCACTATTGCTACTCGATGTATTTAATTCTGCCTTTTTGTTCCTTACATATTACTTTCAGGTTGTGAGTCTTCAGATTTTGTTCAGTAATTTGAAACTGTCTGAAAGCCAGGGGAGTACTTCAGTCTCCTCTCTCTGAGAGCAAGGCATTTCTGCTGACTTAAATAACTTGTTTGTGATAAATGAATGGAAACCTGAAACATACAATATTGTCTTTTGTCTTGCTTTGGTGTTCCATAAACAGCAGAAGGAAAAATGAAATTTCTGCAGGACTGATTGTATACTTTTGGCATAGACTTTTTTGTCAACGAAGTCCTAAATTAATGTGAAACTTTAACCGTGCATACATTCCTGTAGAGAAGAACCCACGCTTGAATGAATGCTTGTTGCAAGAAACAGATAAAAAAGTTTAAATGCTTTTTATTCAAATGAAGGTTAAAGGAAAAAAAAAAGTCTAGAATGGACTACAAAACACATTACATTCTTTCTTTTTTTTCTTTTCCATAGTGTTAAAGGATGTTGGTTAACAGAAATGAAGTACCTCAAAATATTCTTTGTATGTATTTTGTTGTCATATGGTTCATGTATGCCTCTTGTGGGATAAAAAGGCAGGGAGGAAATTCATCTGATTGGCAAGTGGTGTTGCTGAATGCTGTGTCTGAGGGCTGTTCACTTAGCTGGACTCTTATGTGTTGTTTATCTCTGTGACTGTCCATGTCTCCTCTCCATGTGTAGCTGAAAAGGTGCATCTTGTCTCTTTCAACCAGCATAAATCTCAGGATATGAAATCTTGTAACAGTTGAGTCTATGGTCTTTGTGGTTTAGATTTTTTTCTTACTTGTTTGTTTCCATCTCTTTTCCTTTAGTGAGAAGAAGAAAATAATTTCTTTATACGGTTCTGCTTTGCAGTAATTCTACTTTATTTTAAAACCTCTTGAGCTGAAGCATTCAATGACACTTGGTCTACCTAAAGGATTTATGTGTACCTCTTGGAAAAGCAGTAAGTTGGGAAGTTTATAAGCATCTTGTCTTTTAAGTCAAACTTTGTTTCCTTTTTTAAAGTGGTTCCAATCATCAATAAACCCAATTTCAATTATGTACCCCTTTGCTTTGGAACTGTAGAACATTGCAATGTGTCTTTGTCATTACCATAGATGAATATTCTTCTCTTTTTGAAAACATTGTGAGCCAGACTATGCTTCCTTTGCTTTCAGAACATTACTTCTGAAGTTTTCAGATTTAACTAAAAGGCATGTTATATGGCATAATTTTGTTTGCATCTCATCAGGCTGAAAGTTCTGTTGGATGTTTTAACCATCATGGGGCTTGAATCTTCTGGATTCTTTTGGGTATTTTTAAAAATGTTTTTGCCATCTTTGGTAGCTGAAAATATATCTTATCCACTTCCATCTACTTTGCGTGTAGAGTAAATGTTAAGGTTTGTTTACCCATGGAGTTATTTAGACAGAGCTACTGCTGTTTCAAATAACCCTGCTGAAGTCCTGTGTGGGTACAACCTCACTTCTGGTTCTTCTCACACACATGGCTTGGTGTTACATGCAGGATGACCTGGAGGCTGGATGAAAATGTTTGTAGGAAGACATGCTGAGAGCTTCTAGGGAGAACAGTACCACTAAGTGGATCCTTCAGGACAAAATGGATATCTCTCCACATGCAGATATGCAATGGCCTCATTGTATTTAAATGTTTTAGTTATAGAGTTGTTGACAGTCAATGTATTCTGTCTTCTTCGTTCCGGAGAGGGAATATCCCTGGAGCAGTTACTTTCTCTGTAGCTAAAGCAACGGCTGCTGTACTAGTGGAGAGAGAGGAGAACTGCTGCCCAGACTGCTTTTGTAGAGCCAGGCATGGATAGCTTTCTGATTGTAGCCAAAAGCAGGATACCTGTCCTGAAGAGCTACTGTCCCATGAATTTTCAATAACATACCTGGATTTTCAATGAAATAAGAGATTTTCTGAGGACAGAGCTTATGAGAAGGCCATTTCTTGCCCATTTATCTCATGCTTCTCTTCAGACTTCTCTTTGTTGGTTCTTAGTATTTATGTGCAAAACCAAAAATCCCAGTGAAGTCTACTGGGCTGCCTTTTCTTGAATTCGTCTAAGTATCTTGATGGTTTTTTTAGGACATTTTTTTCCTATATGGAGAAGATGCCACTTTTTACTAGAGCACTTTCTAAAAAGTCCTTCCACCTTGAATTTACCCAAGAAGTCTCTTCTCTTAGGCCAGGAAAACTGAAAATCTCTTCCAGTCTTCATCTTGCTTTAGACAGAGTGCTCTCTAGGGATCTGTGTTTTCTACATCCTACCTCTTACAAAAGCGAAGCATTTGGGTTCAGTTTCCAGGTTACACAGATTTCCAAAGGTTAAGGAAACTAATTTATCCAGATGCTGTCTCTGAGGTGGACTGTTCTATGGTTTTCTTCTTCAATAATGAAGATACATCATCTTCTTTCAGAGCGTTTGAGTAAAACGTGATGGCTAAGGTTTCAAATTGCTGATGACCTGAGGTAGCTAAAATCTTTAATGAACTATTTGTAAATTATGAGAAGTTGTTGGTTTAACTCACTGGGTTAACTAGAAGGAGTGAGTGGCTGGGAAATATAAGAACAGGGTGTTCATGGTCTCTTTAATTTTCTTTCACAGGGATACTTTTTATGTTGATGAACTATCTTGAACTGAACTTTCCTTATGACAAAAGACATTGTTTTCTTTATATGTAGTTTAGCAATTGTTTATGTATTCTGGGATAAAGTTTTGGCAATAATTTTCTCTTTTATCAGCTTTCACCCTGTATTTTTAGGGTGAAGCAAGAATGGTTCCACTTTCTTCAAAATGAGAGTATTCTTATGACAATGGGAACTGATTCTTTTGTTCTAAAATTAGATTTTGTTACTTTCCTAGCTATTTTAAATGCTTGAAAATTTTTCAGTTTTAAATGGTTACATGTAAAGCATTTGTAACAGCAGAAAAAAACCCAAAGGTGGTGTGTAATGGACTTGGAGAAGGGAAAGAAAGCCACAGTCATTCTGTAATGTCTACATGCTTGCAAGAATTGTAGCTTTTGAAGGACGCAGTTGGTTATAATCTCAGCCATGGGCCTTATTACAAAGAATTCTTTATGGTCCATTTCCTGTTTGGGTATTTCTTAGGAGGAAGAAAAATAAATTAGATCTTAGTGGTTGATCTTCAAACAGTGTATTTAAAGCAAAAAGGATTAAACTAGGACAGAAGAACTCCATTAGGAGCTTCAACATCTTACCACTTTTGGTAGAAGCTTTAATAACAGCTTTCTCCTTAATTTGAATATGTCCAGAATAGTCAGGGGAAAGGACTGTTTATTATTGGAAAGATAAGAAATAAGGCTAACGAGAGGTTGGGTTTTTTTTTTTTCTTTTTGTGAGGCAGGTTCTTAATTATTACCTGCATAACAAAGTGTGGGTATTTAGACAGGGAATACTTTTTCCTGTTTTTAATGTAATAGTTTCTAATGCCTCTTTGATCCAAACACTTTCTGGCTGGAGAACTTCAATTAGCCTTAGTCATTTTATAGATCCGGTGAGCCATAATCCTAGGATCACTCTGAATTCTCCACCCCCTACCCCAAAAGTGCACTGTAACTGTCCCATTTAGTTTTCTTCTAGGGACAGTCTGCTATCCATGTATCACACAAATGATGATAATTGAGCCAGCATGATTTTAAATATTGATTGAGCCAGATATATTTTAAATATTTTGTACTTGGGCTTTATATATTAGACCAACTGCAAAAAGTTATAGAATCATAGAATCCTTAGGGTTGGAAGGGACCTTTAAAGGTCATCTCATCCAACCTCCCCTTCAGGGAGGAGGGAAATCTCCAACTAGATCAGGTCGCTCAGAGTCTCATCCAACCTGGCCTTGAATGTTGCCAGGGACAGACCATCAACCACCTCTCAGGGCAATCTGTTCCAGTGTTCTACCACCCTCATTGTAAACAATTTTTTCCTAATGTCTAATCGGAATCTACCTCCTTTGATTTTAAAACCATTACCCCTCATCCTTTCACAACAGGTCCTGCTAAAAAAGTTTCTCACCATCTTTCCTATAAGCCACCTTTAGGTACTGAAAGGCCGCTATAAGTTCTCCCCAGAGCCTTTTCTTCTCCAGGCTGAACAGCCCCAACTCTCTCAGCCTGTTTTCACAGGAGAGGTGCTCCAGCCCTCTGATCATCTTCATGGCCCTCCTCTGGACTCATTCCAACAGGTCCAGGTCCTTATCTTGGGGGCTCCAGAGCAGGACGCTGTACTCCAGCTGGGGTTGCATGAGAGCAGAGTAGAGGGGGAGAATCACCTCCCTCGACCTGCTGGCTACGCTTCTTTTGATGCAGCCCGGGATGCAGTTGGCTTTCTGGGCTGCAAGTGCATGTTGCCGGCTCATGCTGAGCTTCTTGTCCACCAGCACACCCAATTCCTTCTCCTCAGGGCTGCTCCTGTAAGGAAGGAGTGGCTGGAGATGGAGGTTGAAGAGGGAGTAAGAGAAGCAAGTTCTCGTTTGGACCCAGGATATTGCATTCCAGTGTGTATATATTCCATCCCAACAGGTAATCCAATGGGAAGTTGTTTGGGCCAAAGAAAAGTATTTTGGCCAACATAAATATTATCTGCAAGTTGTTATTCCTCCTTTTCAGCAGTATTGCATCAGTGATAGGACCAGCATCTTGCTGCCACCATCCGAAACAGACAGAGGATCTTCACTTGCATAGGTGAAAAAGATCTTTTGGAAGGGGTGGCAGGGAGAAGGGTGGCAGCCTAGTGGTAATCACTAGTCTGAGATCTGTCAAATATTGGAAAAGTATATATTCTTCTACCTGGGGCAGAGATGCTAGCTGCCATACTGCAAGTGAGTCAGTGGGGAGAAGGGTGGCAGCCTAGTGGTAATCACTAGTCTGAGATCTGTCAAATATTGGAAAAGTATATATTCTTCTACCTGGGGCAGAGATGCTAGCTGCCATACTGCAAGTGAGTCAGTGGGCAAATAAAACTGTGTATGCTATCTGGCATTATAAATGGATCAGTGATGGATTTGTATTACCTGAGGAAATGAACTGGCTGACAGAGAGGCTTCTGCTTGCTGCCCAGCAAAAGACAAATATAGCAGGAAGCTTGGGGGAGGGGGAAGGATAGCTGGAGACAAAGGCGGTGTTAAAATAGCTAGACTTTGTTAATCAGCGTTTTCTTGTCCTCCAGTAGAATTTCAGCCATGGATCCTGCTTTATAGTTGGAGTCACGCATGAGGTGGGTTTGAGTCTGCGTGAGGTGTTCTGCTGTTCTGTTTAGCTTTGCTTGCTGGTACAGAACATGACTTGTGGTGCTTTGGGTTTAGAGGGTTAAACCTATTCTTCTGAATGCCCTTTTTCATCTTTTCCACATGCTTTCTGCATGAGGTTAACCCTTTAAATAAGTGCCTCTGGAGCATGTAAGATCTCAGGATGGACTGAGGGAGAGGGCTGCATCAGGATCCCAGGTTCCTTACTAAGCTGAGCTTATACTGATGATGAAAGGCAGGCAGTGGGCTTTGGGTCACTTGGATCTGATCCACGTAATGTTTCTTTGGTTTCTGACTGCTCTGTGATTTTCTTTTACTTGGAAACTAAGTCTTGAATATCTACCAAATTGAGTGCTATGTTATGGAAATTCTCTGGCTGAAATTCCTCTCACTAGCTGAGTTCAGTCTCTGTCATGACTGCTGTGACATAGGTCCAGTCTGTGCACTTAAAGGAGGAACATGTGTCCAGCAATGCATCTTTTTAATATTTTTCTTTCAAAATGGTGATAGTCTCTTTATTTTGCCTTCTTGAAGACATTTTTTCAGTAGCAGTCTCAAAGCAGGGCTTTGCCTTTGGCATTTGTGGTTTCTGAGTGCTAGGGACTTGATTTCCACCTCTGCGACTACACTGAGAGTGCCTGCTTGTCTTTTGAACCAGCTGTGTTGGCTGGTCTAATCTCATGTCTCTAAGATTAAAATTCTGTGGCCCCTAAAATAATCCAGCAGTTCCTGCGTTCCCATGGTTTAGCTCCATCACTAGTTTATAAACCGTATTTAGCCTCCAAAAACACTGTGCTCCTTGCAAACCAGCATTGGTCCTCTATAAAGCATGCTTGCAACTTTGCAACTCACCAGCTACAGCACCGTGACCATGGAGCGGAGCATGTATTTTGGGGTGAATGTCAAGATTACTTCTAAAGGCACTACAGGCTGTGCAAGTCTATTTTAGGGTTCATTTAAGAGCAGATGGCCATCAGCAGATAATCTCTTTTGCCTTCAGTCACAGATTTGCTCTTTCCCACTTAAGTTAATGGTGTAGCAGAGTAGTGGTTGAGTTTGTCATATCCGATTTGCTACTGGCAGGACCCCCTTTATACAGCTCTCACTTTTCTTGGCAAGAAATAGATCTTTGGTGGGGTTATGCCAGGATGAGAAGCCTGTTCCTCCCCTTGCTTCTTCCAAGGTGAGTCTGGTAATTCATCCTTTGTGTAAAGAGCTCCTAGAAGATGCTATTTGCAATGCAGGAGAAGGAATTAGGTTGTTTGTGGAGTACCCAGGCAGAGTGCTGCCGTGTTCTTCAGCACCACCTACTGACATCTTCCTCTCCCAAGTCCGTGTATACGAGGGAGTGCACTTCTTGTAACTCACAGCAACTGGATTTCTTGTGATAATTAACAATACACGCTTGGCTCGAAACCCCAGACCCACTGCTTTCAGTTGCATTGTGCCATATGGGGAGCACTAGTGAGCAGGGGCAAGTTGCTTGGCTCTGGTATCTGTTTTCCTAGGTTGAGCCAGCCCAGTTGCCTCTTGAACACCTGTGTCTATGCAGAAGGGCCTTCAGAGGCTGTGTCAGTGAGGTGGATGACTTGCCTTGTTTCCTGTGAGCATTTAGTATGGGAATGAAGCGGCAGACCACATTTGTACTCTATAGAGTTTTGCCTTGTGGTGTTCCATCTTCCTCTTAAATCCTGGAAGGATTTAAACAGGTATTTTCTTTACAGGTTTTGACTGGGAAAATGGTTTAATACTTTTTGTGTGTGTGTGTTTTCATTTTCTTCCTCTTCTTCATCTTCTGGCAGGAAAGGAAACACAGTTTATTCTGTTAGAAGGAGCCTATCTGATCAAAATTCCCCCCATCCTAGCAACATTGTTGTTGCATCTTCTTGTAACACATAGCCTAAGTAGTACTGTGTTTACTGACTGGTGAACCATGGGAAAAATTGACAAAATTATCTGTATGTCTGCATTTGCAGCTCCACCACTACTTTTCTGCAGTAAATTAAGTACCTTAATACTTAATAAGGGAAAAAATTCTACACCGACTGTTCAGTTGTTCAGATCCTTACATATATTTAGAGTCTTTTTTATTTCTGTAAGGATTAGTAATGTGCCATGAAAGTAATTCAGAAGAGCAGAAAAACTCATCCGAGTCTTGCTTGGAGCAAAAGCATTTAATATTTGAGAGCCTTCTCATGGGCAAAGTTCTCCATCCAAAGAGTCAGTTCCCCATGCTCTGTACCATGTAATGCCTCACAGCTAACCTTCAGAAAGGGAAGACAAAGAAAAGTTAAGATCATCATTTGTATGACTTTATCTCAATTTGTCTTTTAATTAAGTTGTTGCGTTTTGTTTGCAATCTGCTTTTATTTTGAAAGTTTGATGTTTGAAAGTATCCTTCCACCATTTAGATGACCTCTTTGTGTATTTTTTTAAGAAGAACAGATATACATGTATATACGGCCTCCAGGAGCCTACAGAAAGAAGAAGAGACATTATTTGTGAGAAATGCAAAAGGAATGTTCAGCATTTAGGGAGCTTGAATCAGTAAAACCCCAGCCCAATGCTTTGTAGTTCAGTTAATTATATCTGAATTGTCTTTGTTGATTTGGTTTCCTTGCAAGTAACACGTGGGTATAAGGTCAAGTATTCCATCTCAAACTTTTATCTTCCTTGCTAAGGAAGTTTGTGTTTTCCACAGTGAGATAACTATCAGTTTGCTGTGCCTGCTTGAGGCTGGGGACTGCAGTCTTTTCCTCAAGATACCTCGCAAAAGCTGACATTATGCTCC
Organism: Tetrax tetrax; assembly: GCA_009806455.1. NCBI lineage: Eukaryota > Metazoa > Chordata > Aves > Otidiformes > Otididae > Tetrax > Tetrax tetrax. Next base: position 159,202 of record WHYT01014095.1, read on the forward strand.
TATCTGTGATTCTCCTTTCTTTCATACCTCCCTGTAAAATCTATGGTGTGCCTTTATTCTGCTAGGATCTTCCAGTGAGATGCCTAATATGCATGAATGTTTGGTAACTGAGAACCATACTTTTTCTGTTTGGGGGCTTTTTGGTGTTTTTTTTTGTTTTGGGGTTTGGTTTTTTTTTTTATTTTTTCATTTTTTGAAAAGTCATAGTCTTGGAAAACCGTTTGAGCTGATAGCAAAGTGTCCATCCTTTGGACCTATTTAAGGTAATTTACATGTTTATGCATTAAGTTCCCAAAAGAAAAATAACCAGAGGTTCTGTAGATCTGTGTTCTCTTCTTGAACTGAAAAACCGATCTATGCTTCTCACAACTCCTAGCACTGTGTAGTCTCTCTTCCACAAGCTTTAAGAGTAAAGTGGTTTATATTTCCTTCAAAGTGTAGGAGATTTTGCAAGTTATGTGGTAGCTTTACAGTGCCATAACATAGTATCAGGTATATTAAATGAATGCATGTATTCAGGAACGTAAGTAAATAGTAACTGTATAGGGATCAACAAAGTTAGTCATCCTGTTTTTCATGACCGGAAGATTTCTGAAAAGTTTGGAATATAATGTACAAGGAATGTGTAGTAGGAAAACCTTTTGTGTAGTCTGACCTGGAGCCTACTTCAGCTTCAAACAGTCTTCCTGGTGGCTGGATAAGTACATTTTAGACAAAAAAAAATAGTCTGTCTCTGCTTAATTTAGATCGTTGTTTTTACTGTGTAGTTGTAATGTGCTTCTAATGTTCTTTCCTGAAAATATATTGTAATATGCATTTCCATGTAGATTAACAGAAATATTTACAGGAAGAAACGGATGACAGGATGACGTATCAGCTAACGTATTTCATAGAATCATAGAGTGGTTTGTGTTGGAAGGGACTTTATGGATCACCTAGTTCCAACCCCTCTGCCATGGGCAGGGATACCTTCCACTAGACCAGCTTGGCTGGATGGGGCATCCACAACTTCTCTGGGCAATCTGTATGATTGCAGAGTGCCTCACCACCCTCATAGTGAAGAATTTCTTCCTTACATTTTATCTAAATCTACCCTCTGTAAGTTTAAAGCCATTACCCCGTGTCCTGTCACTACATGCCCTTATCAAAAGTCCCTCTCCAGCTTTCTTGTAGGCTCCCTTTAGGTACTGGAAGGCTACTACATGGTCTCCCTAGAGCCTTCTCTTCTCCAGACTGAACAACCCCAACTCTCCCAGCATGTCTTCATAGGTTCGCCAGCCTTCTGATCATCTTTGTGGCTCTCCTCTGCACTCACTCCAGCAGATCCATGTCCTTATATTGGAGGCTCCAGAGCTGGATGCAGTATCCCAGGTGGAGTCTCAGGAGAGCAGAGGGGCAGAATCACCTCTTTCAGCCTACTGGCCATGCTTCTTTTGATGCAGCCTGGGATATGGTTGGCTTTCTGGGCTGCAGGCGTGCATTGCTGGCTCATATTGAGCTTCTTGTCCATCAGCACTCCCAAGTCCTTCTCCTCAGGGCTGCACTCGATCCATTTTCCGCCCAGCCTGTATTTGTGCCTGGGATTTGCCTGGGATTGTGCAGGACCTTGCACTTGGCCTGGTTGAACTTCATGATGTTCTCATGGGCCCACCTCTCCAGCCTGTCAAAGTCCCTCTGGATGGCATCCATCCCTTCCAGCGTGTTGACGGCACCACACAGCTTGGTGTCACTGGCGAACTTGCTGAGGGTGCACTCTATCCAACTGTTCATGTCACCAACAAAGATGTTAAACAAGGCTGGTCCCAATACCAACCCCTGACAAACACCACTCGTCACCGGTCTCCACTTGGACATTGAGCCTTTGACCACCACTCTCAGAGTGCGGCCATCCAGCCAACTCCTTATCCACCGAGTGGTCCACCCATCAAATCCATGTCTCTCCAGTTTAAAGATAAGGATGTTGCGCAGGACACTGTCAAATGTTTTGCACAAGACCAGGTAGATGACATTAGCTGCTCGTCTCTTATCTACCAACACTGTAACCCTGTTGTAGAAGGCCACCAAATTTGTCAGGCATGATTTGCCTTTAGTAAAGCCATGTTGGCTGTCACCAGTCACCTCGTATTCCATGTGCCTTGGCGTAGTTTCCAGGAGGATCTACTCCATGATCTTGCCAGGCACATAGGTGAGACTGACTGACCTATAGTTTCATGGGTCTTCCTTTTTTTGCCTTTAGAAAAACAGGAGTTATATTTCCCCTTTTCCAGTCAGTGGGAACTTCACTGGACTGCACGACTTCTCAAATACGATGGTCACTGGCTTAGCAACTTCATCTGCCAGTTCCCTCAGGACCCGTAGATGCGTCTCATCAGGTCCCATGGACTTGTGCACCTTCAGGTTCCTTAGATGGTCTCGAACCTGCTCTCCTCCTCCAATGAAGAATGGTTCTTCATTCTCCCAGTCTCTGCCTGGGAGGCGTGGCTACAGCACTTGCAGGTGAAGGCTGAGGCAAAAAAGTAATTTAAGTACCTCAGCCTTCTCCATATGCTGAGTAACCAGGTGTCTCATTTCCTTCCAGAGAAGGCCCACATTTTTTCTGGTCTTCCTTTTATCATTGACATACTTGAAGAAGCTTTTCTTGTTGCCCTTGATGTCCCTGGCCAGATTTAATTCCGTCGGGGCTTTAGCTTTCCTGACCTGATCCCTGGCTGCTCAGACAATTTCTCAGAATTCCTCCCAGGCTACCTGTCCCTGCTTCCACCCTCTGTAAGCTTCCTTTTTGTTTTCTGGTTGATCAAGGAGCTCCTTGCTCATCCATGCAGGCCTCCAGGCATTTTTGCTTAACTTCCTCTTCAGTGGGGTGCATTGCTCCTGAGCATGGAGGAGGTGATCCTTGAATACTAGCCAACTTTCTTGGGCCCCTCTTACCCCCAGGGCCTTATCCCATAGCACTCTACCAAGCATATCCCTGGACAGGCCAAAGTCTGCTCTCCTGAATTCAGTGGCAGGCAGCTGCTATGTGCCCTCCTCACTGCCCTACACTCCAGTCATGGGAACCATCCTACCACATCTCTGTGATGCCAATAAGATCATAGCCGTGCAGGCGTGCACATGTCTACATGTCCTCTTGTTTATTTCCCATGCTACATGAATTTGCATAGAGGCATTTAAGTTGGGCCCCCAATGAATTACTGTTTGGAGTGGCTGGAATTAATTTTCTCTCATGGGTATAACTCACACATAATTTCTCTCATGGGTATAACTGTTGAGTTTCAAAAATGTAGTAAGTGACCCAAAACTGGACATCAGTATGGAGATCTTGATAATAAAAGGTGCAACTGGTGATAATATTTTACCATAAAATGATTTTTTTTTTTTACATGAAAATATGAACCACAAAGTAAGTATATCAGAGTGGACAGTTGCAATCCAACCCATGGAGTTCTATCAAAATCCAGTTTTCTCAAATTTAAAAAAAAAAAAAGGTGAAGAAAGAAACGGTATTTCAATTTAGTTTATTTTGGTAACAGCTTGGAGGAGTAACTCCAAAGACAACCCTCAGAGGACCAAGAATCTCAGTAGCTTGACTGGAATTTGGTCATTGTAAAAGACCCATGAGTTGAGTAGGTTTGCCTGACTGTAGTAGAAATTTGAATTTATTCTTTTAACTCCTCATTAATTATAGTTGGTTTTTTTTTCATAAATGAATGATAAAGCTGGCTCCCTCCAATTGGAATGGCCTTCAGATTTCCAGTTTCTCAAATGTATACATTTTTGCATTGCTTCTGTGTTTTTAGTTGTTTAGTCCTCGTTTTCCCTGTTGTTATGTTATAGAAAGTGCTTAAAAAAATGAGGAGAGAAAAAAAAAAAAGGCAGAACAACCCCAAACCCAAGGACATCAAAGCAGCAGCTCCACTGTATATGAGCTGAACCTGGCCAGAGCCCGGGTGGCACTGCTGGAAGGTCCTCACCACAGCTGTGGGCACTGCAAACCCAGGCCTCTCTGGCAGGGAAAAATGCCTGCGGTGTTACTCATGGGAATTTCAAAACCTTGTTGTGCCTGTAATTAGTTGTTTGTGAATCGCATTGCTGTAGTGTTTGGTAGTTTATTTCTGGTAGGTTGATCTCTAACAGCAAGAAAAAGGCAGCAGGGAGATTAGACCAGTGCTGAAGCTTCCTGCGTGTTTTGAAGGAAAACGAGGACTCTGGTATGTGATTCCAGTCGCTGCTAAGACATTTTGTTCATGGCTGTCTCACTGGGCCCAGTGTGCCATGACAGGGTTCCCCACGGAGAGGCAAGTCAGGGCTTGGCAGCCTGGCCCTGTCCCACCAGCCCAGCAGGGAGCAGGGCAGGACAGGGGCAGCCTCAGCCCCAGGTATTGGGAACCTCCATGGGTCTGGCTGGGTGTGGGCCTGCAGGTAGGGCCCAGGGCAGGGCTGTGGGGAGCTGGAGACTGGCCCTGGCATTGCTGGGGCAGGGGCTAATGGTGCCAGGGCGTGAAATGGGAAGGTATGAAATGGGAAGGAGGGCCACTCAGGAAGAGTGAGGCCTGTGGGTGCCCTCAGGTCCCTGGCACACACTGCATCTCCAGGTGGACTTTGTCCAGCTGAAAGGGGTTTGGCAGTATTTCTGCCAGTGTGATGGGGTGTGTAATAGAATCATAGAATCATTTAGGTTGGAAAAGACCTTTAAGATCATCGAGTCCAACCATAAAGCTAACATTGCCAGGTCCACCACTAAGCCATGTCCTTAAGTGCCACATCTACATGTCTTTTAAATACGTCCAGGGTTGGTATTCCCTGAGCAGCCTGTTCCAGTACTCGCTAGCCCTTTTGGTGAAGAAATTTCTTTCAGCTCTACCTTGGCACGGAGTGAAATGAAAGCTGTGTATGCAACCTGCTTGTATGAGGTAGGGATGAAAATGGCTCTGATCATCTGACTGGAGGAAGGCTTGGAGAACTGGAGATTTCTTTTGCTTTACATGTGAAGTTACTAATACTGAGCTGGAAGTTCACATAGTGTGTGTGGTCTGACTGACCTTTTCAGTTGTGGTTGTGCATGTGCATATTCTTAACTTCTAGAAGCTCTGCTGACTCCATCTCAAAATATAACGGATGGGTAGTCAAACCACAGAAGCTCAATTTTGAGGTCAGTGCCTTGGGCTTCACAATTAATTTTGTATTTTGAAGCTTTAAAACCAAACTTATTTATAATGATTTGTACTACTTTGGCTGCTGCCAAATTCTGTAATGACTGTTGTTCAACAAGCACAATTATCTTTTGTTTTGGATTTTTGAAAACCTAGAAATCTAATGCAACTGTGTCTCTGATGTTCTCACGCATTTATGAGTGTCAAGAAGGACGTGAAAAGACAATTTGAGACCTCACCTTGGGTGTTTAAAACTGTGGCTTCGGGAATCTTTTTTGCCCAATGTTTTGGAAGCTTTCCACTTATAAGGAAAATTAGAATACCTCTTCCGTATTAAGCATTAAAGCCATGTATTTTAAAAGGAGGTTGTAAATGCAAATTAGTCAGACAATGGCATTTTAATAAGCTGTTTGGTGAGGTTAACATCGCATTAGTAAGGGTATTTTAGAAGTCATGTTATCTGTGGGCATTGTGGTCTCGAGATTGGTTGTGAATATGTTAGAAGGCTTGTGGGATTTATGGATTCATTTCATGGTGGTTGTGTTTGGATGTTTTGGGGTTTTTTTCCAGACTTCCTATTCCACTTTTGAGTTAATGGATTTGGTAACTTCTCTCTTACTCCACCTCCATTCCCCTCTAAGTCTTCTTACTGTGTTGTTTGAAAATTTAAAGGATTATGGAATGCATTGCCTTAGCTGGTCATGAATTGAATGGAAAACGTGCAACTCTTGCTTTGTTTCCCTTGCTTGTGGTGTGTCTTGCCAGTGTATTAACATCTGCACTTGAAAATGCTCTTTATTGGCGGGTAGGTGGGTCTCTCTCAGTTCCATATCCCATGCAGACAAAAAAGAAGACAGAAAGAGACACATAGTGTTTCACTTTCTTTTGGTATAGGAGCTCAAACTAGCAGTTTGTTTTTCTTCACCTTTCTGCAATGCCTGAGTTTTAAAGAAAAACATGGAAGTGGTAGATAAGAATTCCTTACAAAAGGCTTCATCTTGCTTTCAGTGGGATGCATGGTGAAAACATCAAATTGAAGTCCATTCAGCTGTACCTGATGTTTGTTCCTCATAGCTGCAGTAAGATTAACCTTTTATCTGGCTTGGGGCTTTGTTAGACAGACCCTGCTGAGATTCAAGCTGGAAAGTCTCCATCAGTTCTCCATTAGAAAGTCTCCATCAGTTTTTGTAATCAGCAGCTATCAACGGTCTCTCAGTTCTTCTGATTTGTAGCAGAAGGGTACTGTTGGTTTAAGACTGTCTAGACAGCAACCAGTATCCTTGAGGGTGCCTTCTCCAAGATCTGTTTATCGTAACTGCTGGAGATAGGAATGATGGTGGTTTTTACCTCTTGAAGCTGCCAGGATTATCCTTTTTCAGAACCTCAGGTTTGCTCTCCCTTCTGGTTTTCTATTTTGTAGGCTGGCCTGAAGTTTCCAAAAGAGACAGGGCTGAAAGCGTTTTGTGGTGGTGTTTCTAAAGGGTCTGAAGTTTTCCAGGGGGTGGGGTGGGGGGGAACGTGAGGGGGGAAGAGCGAGATTTGTGTGTGTGTGTTGTTTTTCCTCTGTTCCACACAATGGAGCTTTCAGAGAACCTCTCTTAAAAGGCATAGCTACAGCCTTTGTGTGAAGGGTGTGTCTGCTGGCAGGGTTTGCTGATGCAGACAGGCTGGCTGGTGATTAACAAAGGTCATTAGACTTTGGAATCTGGCAGAGGAGTGGGGTTGTGTGTCTTCTGCGCCAAGCAGGAGGGCTCCCCAGGGACAGGGCAGGCTGGAGGCCCCCTGCCTGCCTCC